>PVKM010006668.1:0-43601 GCA_004027735.1 Carollia perspicillata
GGAAGCTCAATGCCAGTTCAGGAAAGCCTCAATCAAACAAACAGGAATTTCCTGCTCGTTTCTCCCTTTCTGTCCACCAGCTATGGCCAAGGCTGTACAAGGTAGGGAGAAGGATTTACTCAGTGAAAAGAGGAGAGAGACATGGGGCGGTCTGAGAGGACAGTAAAGTCAACAGAGAGGTGGGCATGTGATTGCTCTCCATGGCCTCGGTAGTCCGAGTGAGAGGTCTAATCTAAAATAAAAAGTGGCAGAGATGCTTCAGTGGGCTTCTAGACTGCAAGAGGATGCTTCCTCAGTCCCCAAACTGAGTTTCAGTCAACTCTGAAAATGAAGTGAGGAACATGTAATTGCCTATACCAAAAAAAAACCCTGCAAAATAATGTTTTAACCTTAGAAGTACAATATCCTGTACACCATGTAAAAACTGACATGGAACAGCTACCTTGGTCCATACATATGGCAAACACCTCCCCTTTTCAGAAACTCAATTTGGCCTTGCTCTCTCTCTTTTCTCTCTCATAATCACCTATAACCTGCTGCAATTTCTAGCAAATGATTCTTGCACACCTCAGCCTCAATCTCTATCTTAACTAGTGTTAAGCAATATTCTAGTCTCATATTACAAAATAAGCACCATATTTTGCCATATATAATTTGCACCCACATTTTTGTGTGCATTATACATGGGATTATTATACCCATGGGATGTAATCATCATATGCACATATAACACACAACTTTATTTTTCCCTCAAAAATTTGGGAAAAACGCATACGCCATACACGGCAAAATACAGTACCTTAAAAATTGAGAACTCCTTTCTTCACAACCATTTTTTCAGGTTCTCATATGACTGACATTGTGATACACGTTGGGCATGCTAGACAGAATACAAGGTTGTCTCACCTGCGGTGAGTTTGTAGATTAGGTGTGGAATCAGGAAACTAAAAATAAAACTATGAGGTAATGAGAATATTACAGTAAAACATTTATACAATTTGTTATAGGAACACAGAAGAAGGTAAGGTGTTCTTCCTCTCAATGTGGGGAAACCTACATACAGGGAAAAATTAGCTGAAGAACCAATTAAATGCAGTTGAATTCCCATTTAGGCACTTCCCGTGTTCCTCTTCAACACGCTGGAACGTCCCTGTGAACAAGCGGCAGGAGCGCTGCACCAGCGCTGCACCGGGGTATTGCCATGGAGACTGCTGCCTTGCTCACCACTTGAATGAAATTCTTCCCTCCAAGTTGATGTGGCTCCCCTTGTGGGAACAATTTAGAGTGCTGTGTGATCCTCACTGTACCCAAATAGCTGCCCTACCGGTTTCACTACTGTATTCAAAAAGCCACTATTAGAATCAACTGCCTCACTGTCTTCAGAGGTCTACAGAAAAGCATACACTTGCCACCTAATATTTAAATGTGTGCTCTTAGGGTGTTTCTACATGCGTAACTAACTGATTTACAGTGATGGTCAGCTGGCAATCTCCGCAGAGCCTACACTGTGCTTCCTGCAGTCAGCCAGCCTCAGTGCAGATCCTGCCTCTGGCACTCCAGCCACTGTGCCTAGTTTCTTTGTCTGTAAAATGAAGACGATGTGAAGACTTAATGCCTAGCACAGAATACGCATTCAGTAACTGAAGGCATTGCCTTCATTATCCAGATGCCTCAAATGAAAGACCCATGAAAATCCATTCAAAATCAGAAAAAAAGTATAAGGGAAGAGGCAGAGGTAAGAGTTTGTAAACGAAAAAAAAGAGAATGTAAAATTGTTGATCAGAATTTTTGAAAAAGAGCTCTCTTTGGGATTCTGGGTGATCTTTTTAGGACCACATTATGTTTAAAATATTCCACTGCAAAGAGATAGGGACCAAGAGAGATGAGTGACCTAACAAAGCTGTAAGACCTATCTTCAAAATTGAACTATGTAGCAGATCAATGAACTAATGATTCCTATCCTACAAATTTTTAAAGATTTTATTTATTTATTTTTACACAGAATGGGGAAAGAAGGGAGAAAGAGAGGGTAGAAACATCAATGTGAGAGAGAAATATGGATCGTTTGCCTCTCATATGTGCCCTGACTGGGAAGCGAGGCTCCAACGCAGGCACGTGCCCTGACCCACTCCACTCATGTGCCCTAATCAGGAATCAAAGCTGCAACCTTTCACTTTGCCCAACCAACTGAGCCAAACTGGTCAGAGCCAAATTTTTTGCATTATTTTAAATGAAAATATTCTTTTATGAGATATACACGCATGTACACACCCCAAAGAAAACATGAACAAACAGCATTATATATAGCTCAGCAGATGTTTATCCATAATTTCATCTCAGGTAAGTTTTATGAACCCATAGTTAGGATATGCATAATCATTAATTACCTAACTCATCCCATTTCGTGGCATAAAGCTATTTGTACTATTTTATTAGGCAAAAAATGTTATCACATCTATAAGTAAATTATCACATGAAAAACTCATTTTTAAACTTAAGGGTTTCAAGGATTACACTATACACTGTACCCTAAAATGCTTATTGTCTAAAGAGTCCTGCTTCAAACCAAGTTAATTTTTGTTCTCAAAATATTTTTTTGCCCACAAAAGCTCAATGGCATTCCCTCATTCATAAATGTGTTACAACAAGGCAAGGACAAAAAGGCAAAATTACTAGCACTCTTAGAGCCAAAAGTCTTTTTGCGTTCCTTTGCAAAATTGCTTACTTCTAAGATTAATGGACTGTCAGTGAATGGGTTCTGGGCGATGGCTAAACTTTAAAATAAGGAAGGGTGACCCCTAGCGTTGGCCTTTAGAAACCAAATTCATGTAAAACAGTGCTCCTCAACTGTGGGGGAGACTTGGTAGCATGCATTATAAAACAACTCAAAATACCTACTTTATTTACCCTGATTGTCTATAGACACATAAATCACTATTATTTAAGATATTATTAAAATACTTAAGAAAGTCTTTCCAATGATACCACAGTTCCTTCTATATAAACCCCCTTTCACTCACAGCAAGTGAACAAATCAAAAAAGAATAAAGAAAAAAGGCACGAGATCTGCTTGAATGAGCAAAGTGAAAACTAGCCAAGGGAAAAATAAAGCCTAAACATTAACTTCACATTGCATTGAAGATGACAAATCATACTTAAACTACAACATTAGATTCATGTGAAGTATTTAGTAAGAAACTCTTGAGATAATCATTTACTACTTTACAACATTTTGCATAGAAAAACTCACCTTCAACAAGCTCAAGGTCACCAGTCCTGCAAGAAAAAGGGAAATAGTTCAGCTGAAACACCTGTCATTTGTGACAAAATGAAATGAAATGAGAGGTCAGAAGTGACTTACTGCATCATTTGAACCCATTGTCATTCAACAAGAGGCGGCTTTGGCAAAAAGAAGACGTGCTGGGAAAGGGAAACCTGATATGTGATGGGAAATTCTTCCTGGAGGAAAAAAAAAACACGGCATGGAGAAAAACCCTGAAGTTCTTTCGTGTTATGTTTTATCGCCCTTACTTACTAAAGCCCTTGACTGGAGCTGGCTTGGCACCAGCACAGAGCTAAGCAGCAACTAGACATGTAATGCTCTCCTTTATGTTTCAGGTGCTAAAGTGACATAAGAGTCGCCTAGGCAAAGTGTGTTGCGAGGACAGCTCTGCCGTGGATTTGGCACGAAGACTGCAGAACGATGCGGGAGATAAGGAATGCGAAGGCAATTGAATATGCTGATGAAATTGCCAGTTTAATAGGAGAGGTAGAACGGAAATGGATGACAGAACTTCAGCTCTTAACAGTGACTGCTGGCATATCACCCATTACCAATACAACATACTTAGTTTTTAGGACGCAGATTCATTTTCTTGCTCTGTTCTAATGAATCCATAAAAAGTGAGCCTTTTGCTTGGTGAGACCATCACAGCTAGGATCTTAAGTGCCAGTTCCACCTGTAAACAATTTCTACTAGTCATTTAAAACCTCTAAGCCTTACTGAAATCCCTGAATTTTGTTCAAGTAGATTTTCCTTTTATTTTACTCTTATATCCTCTGATTTTACCCTTTGCCTTTACCAAGAAAAATATCCCTTTTCTTGGTTCACGTAAATGGTTCCTAGTAAACATCTGTTATCTAACTTATAACTGTAAATTATTTAGACCACACATGCTAAATTATTTAAAACACTGCTTTGAACAAACTGTATTTATATAACGGGCTATAGAGCAGGTCCCCTGAAAATAGCAGAATGTGTTCCCTACCATCCTTGATTGGGAGGAGGGGGAAGTGGATGAGATGGGATTAAAGATACTTTGCATAACAATGGCAAGTTAATAGCTGTGCCTTTCCTGAAGGGAAGAGGAATGACGCCCAGGGTGAAAAGTGTACTGACTTATACAGTGACTTCCGACATAGCCAGTGGAGGCAGGTGCCCACCCCGATGCCCCTGTGTCACGGGGAACTCTTGCCCTAACTAAAGACGGCAGCAGAAAGAAGGTAAAAGATACTAAGGAGCTGACAAAAATGGCTGACACTAACACACCATAGGAGGGGCTGGATATGAGGTCACACAAGTTCTAGGCAGAGCATTTAAAGGAGGGTGGGCTGAAAGGGTGTGTGGGGAAGAGCCCACCACAGAGACAACAGGTCCAGAGTGAGTGAGAGAGACACGAGAGTGCACCACGAGGTCTGGAGGAGAAGAAGGTCAGACTAGAGAAGACCATAGCAGAGCTGATGGAGCTTTGGGGAACTGCCTGGCAAAGCACGGATTCCTGGGAGATGCTCAGAGCTGTGACTAAAAATCCTGAGTACAAGATTTCGGCCTCTCTGAAGGACGTACAGAGAAGTCACTGTTTTGGAACTGTGCTTCCCTGGACCCCACCATGACCCAGTATAACACGGCACACGTTTTCCTGAACCACTGCATGGAGGCTGAGGACAATGCACCCCAGATCCTGGAGGAGAGAGCTGCTGGGAGAGGATGGTGACTCTGAGACCCACAAGAACACCTTCCAGAGAGGATGGAGACCGGTCTGTGCTGGTGGGTTAAGGACAGATAAGGAAATAGGAAACTTCTGAGCATGTTTTTTGGTTTGTATCCTTTTGAAGAGCAAGGGAAGCGCTGGTTCTCCCAGGAGAGGAGAGCTGTCAGAAGTGCTGTCAGCAACCACAAGGTTAGAACCCGTTCATAAAAACCTGTTTCTTTCAACACTAATTGTTGGGTCATGTGTCAAGGCGCCATATGGCCCAGCCCCGGTTTACTTGGTTACATTTCTATTAACAACAGAAAAAAAGATCTTACCCTAAATGATTTATTTTATTCCTTTATTTTTTTTTTTTAATTTCAAACATTGGAAGAAAGTAAAATACCTGTTTTTAAATCTGCACTTTCAATATATTTGTAAAAAGAATTCATTCGAACAAGTTGCCTAGAGTTTCTTTTGCCATTATACTCTTCAATCAAGGGCTTTCAATTACAAGCAATACATCTCATAAATTTTTTCATTTATTTAGCAAGAAGGCAATCTTTAATAGGTGCATATATAATTTCATTTTGTACGACTGATTTACCTGCCTACTGGTGTTCATTCTAGCAGAGCATTAGCACTCTCTGAGAACTTTCATTTCTTTTTAAAGCTGCACAATAAAATGTCTTCCATAAGACACTGAAATGACTTCTTTGAAATTCAGCTTCTGAGTGCACAGAATCCTAAGAAGGAGCTTATGCACATGTTTTGCCTTCCTTCATACACCACTCCGAAAAGTAAGCAGAACAGGCTCCTTAGAAATGTTGGGAAGGTGACCTCTTTTTGACAAATTATTTTGTACAAAATGATGCTCTGTTCAAATACACATATACACGCCAAACCCAGATGCACGTGGAAGCATGCGCAGTGACAGGATGAACAGAACGCATCTCTTTGGAGATGGAGAATCAATTTTATAAAGATTTGGTGAAATAATTCATTTTATTCCATATTTGAAGCCATAATTTTATAATAAAATAAGCAAGTTATGAAATTAAATTCAGCCATGCTTGATTATAGAGATTAAATATGAAACTTTGAAGAAATTTTGTATTTGTTGGGGTGCTTTAAACTGTTTACCCAAGGCCTTTGGGTTTATTTATTGATTGATTAACAGTCGCTCAATTGACTGATTTTTAGAGAAAGAGAGGAAGGGAGAGAGAGAAACGTTGATTTGTTGTTCCACTTAGTTGTGCATTCATTGGTTGGTTCTTATATGTGCCCTGACTTGCGATCGAACTTGCAACCTTGGTGTACCAGACAGCCAACTGAGCTACCCAACTAGGGCCCTATTTCCCCATGTCCTTTGGGTTTATAGAGATTTTTGTAACAATGTTTTAGATAGGTACCATAATTTTACCTACTTTCCAGATGAAAAAAATGAGGCATAAATCCGTATGCTACTTGTCCATATCATACAGAAGGCAAATGCCCAATTAAGGGTCCAGATTCAAAGTCTGTGCTCTTAACCTGCATGCTATAAACATCAGGCAATTGTTAAGGTTTTTTTCCAATTGCAAAATTAACTTACTTTGTGAATGAAAGAAGTCTTTCCAGAGCTCAGCAGCACTAATGTCAGAGGTGGGTCTTCTCCTTAGAAAAAAGGTGTTCAAGAATTATATTTATGTATTTCCATAGGAATGTATTTGATTGAAATGTCATTTACACATTACATTGTTATTTTTTCAGCAGTACAGCATAATGATTTGATAGCTGTAAAGAAATGTTAGGTTGAAAAATTAAAATTTTGTTTTATAAATTTAAATAGCGAAAATAGTTTCCTGTGTATTATAAATATATGATTTATAAAGAAAATAACTCTATAATTTAAAAATATATCTAGTGAAATCTCAATGCCAGAATGATTTGACACCCGCCACAATCTATTTTTCTAAAAAGCTTTTATAAGTATAAAATTTACATTATTTCTTTTTTCCTTTTTATGTTTCACTTGACCCCATAAAATTTTATACCAAGGTGGTACATGTTTTTATGCTTCAGCAATTTTTTATTTATTATCTTTTAATATTTTCTGCAAAAAACTATGCCTGTAAGTTTAATGTTTAATATTTTGGACTATAAATTTTGGTGTTGAATTATTTTTTATTGAATTATTATACTTACTTGTTGTCAGTTGATTTAAACAACAAAAATCAAAAACTTTGATAATTATCAATCATAAAATATAAACTTTAATTGAAAATGCACTTCTTAGTGACACAGATGGGACTGAAGCTTTTCTGTTTTTTCCATTTACTCTTATTAATTCATATATTCATTGATAAATGTTATTATTGCTCAAATATTCCTATATTTATTTTCATAGATATAAGTGCTAGAAAGCTTGTTCATATACATTAATAACTGGTCCTGGAAGGACCAGTTAATTTATTAATTTTGACATGGCAATATTATTCAATTCTTTGAGTTTATTATTGGTTATATGATAAAAATTACCTAGTGATGTTTCTTTTTAAATTATTTTTAATGATTAATCAATGAAAATTATATTAGGTTCTCCTGAAATTTTATTTAGTTCCATGAAAAAGAAATCCCCTGATCTGTAAGAGGATTTGTTACCCAGTCACTAGGCATTCACTTTCTCAACACCGACATCAATATTTCCAACTGTTCTTTGTTGGGCACCCTGGTGGTTTTTACACACTGGTACAATTCACTGATGGAGTTATTCAGGATGCCTGAATGAGGCCTATGGCTTTTTTATAAAAGAGAAAAAGGCAATTGTGAAAATAAAAATGAGAAAAGCATACTTAGTGTACATATGAATGATAAAGATGTAGAAATTTGTTCCCTTCCCCTGTGAGTCCAAGCACCTTTTGGAGAGTCTGCGTGTATGCAGAGAATCTCGTCAAAGACCACCGCTCTTTCCTCTAACCGCTGCCTGCTGAGGGACAGGGACAGGACATGTCCCATGGTGCCTTCTGAACCTTATACTATGTGACTGAACCATCTATTGAGACTGTGCTAAAAGATGATATGGTGTTTCCAATGGGGGGAGTTAATGAAAACTGGAAGAAAAATGTATAGGTCATGGAGTTTTGGTAGATTTATGCAAGGTGACGGGAGAGAAGAAGACATTCCAGAAGACTTAAACAGGATGTGTAAAAGTAGAGAAGGTGAGAGGAAAATGAAGAACATGCTACTGCATATTTTATGCAAATTTTATCTTTGGGACCGAGTTTATAAGACAAAAAACATACCTGTCTCAGTAGGGCACAGGAAGCTTGTTAAGAAATAATGAAAAATAATATCGCCTATGAAGAGTAGAAACAGATGGAGGATTTTAAAATTCAAGGAGGAAGTTTAGCTTTGTTATGCTAAGAAAATGCAAGTCATTGAAGGTTCTGAACAAGGGAATGGTATGTTCAGATGAGTGTTTAAGGAGGATTATTCCACATCATTGTAATACATAGATTAATAGAACTAAAATCTGAAGGAGGGTCAGTCAAGTAGATGGTATTTATAGCTGCCTTCAAAGAAAATTGGAACCTAAGTAGGAGAGTGGCTTTAAGTGGGGAGCAATAAGATAAAATGTTTGGGGTTTTGTTTGTTTGTTTGTTTTTTGCTGTTTTTAATCAAAAGAATTTGGAAAGTGTCTGTATATGAGAAATGGAGAATTGATAGAAAGGTAAATTCAATCAACCGATACTCAGATGCTTTTTATATATAAGCCACTGTTATTCATGTTTGTTCGTGTGATTTAGGATTGTTCATCTAATAAAATATGCAAAGATGTAAAAAACCTAATTCCTCTGCTCAAGTGCTTGATTGTAATCATTGTTTACATTTTACCAAGAATCTTACAGTCTATGAACATCTTTTACAAAAATAATTCTCATCCCACAAATACACTTTTGAATTCTAATTCATCCCGCGGTATAGCAGAGATAATAAAAGTACTAAGAATTTGGGTGTTACGACCAGGTTGCAGTCCTACAAAGCCAAAACTTAAAACTGGGCAGTGAATCTTCAAACTGCAGGTTCTCCTTGCTTTTCCCAACATTATGCTTTAGGAGATGAGTTAGCCAGTCATTTTCAAACAGTTACCGTGTCCCAGTTATGCCCATTATGATCTCATTTACTCTTTTGAAGCATTCCATAAATTAGGCATCATTATGTTTGACATTGTTTACCACTGAAAAAAATGATAAAGCTTCAGAAAGGAATGTGACTTATAACAAGTTATCCACCTTGTAAGTGGCAACAGGAAGATGAGCACAGGCCTGCCTGGCAAAAGCACCGAGCTCTGAGTGCCACTCCCGTCAGCAGTATCAGAGGGGCAAACGTGAGCTGTCGGAGCAGGGAGCTGTGAGAAAAGTCCCGGACACCTTGGGATCAGGCAAGGATTCTGTGAAGGAGTGAACGGCTGGATGGTCATTTAAAGGGTGAGTCAACAGGTAATGGAGAGGGTCGCTGTGATGTACATTTAGAAGTATATACATATTCTTCATCCCTATTCTTCATACAGAGCTTCTAAAACCCTTGAATTTTCTGAGTGATAGGGGTGAGAGGAGTGTCTTTTATTATTCATAAAAAGCCCCTTTCAACAATATCTGAGTTTATGTTAAGAAGGTGATTCTTGATGGGCCCCAGGTAGCTTCAAGATGGGTGTTGCTTGCCAGAGGCACCATACACGATTGAAGGGTTGAACTTTAAGCCCCATTTCATTACCTAACCTCTCAGCAGGAGTGAGGTTCTAGAGGCTTATTTAATCACCAATAGTCAATGGTTTAATCAATCATGCCTACGTAGTGGGACCTTCACAAAAACCCTAAACAAAAAGGTTTGGAGAGCTTCCAGCTCAGTGAATGCAACCATGTGCCATGAGGTGGTGCACCCCAGGCTTCATAAGGACAGAAGCTTCTGTGCTGAGGACCCTTTCGGACATTGCCCTATGTGCCTCTTCATCTGGCTGCTCATTTGTACTCTTTTTAATACCCGTATATATGTGATATCCTTATTAGGAAGTAAAGTGTTTCCCTGAGGTTTGTGAGACATTATAGCAACCTGAGAAGGGGATCATGGGAAGTTCTACTTTGTAGCCAAATTGGATAAAAGGATGGAACCCGGGGAACCACTACATGGGATTGGTACCAAAAGTGAGGGGCAGTAGTAACATGGGAGTGAGCACTTAAACTGCGAGCTTTGTTTTAACCCTGGATAGTTAATGTAGGAAGTAGATTAAATTGTAGGACATCAGTTGGTGTCCACAGAAAACTGGGAATTTCTTGGTGTGGGAAACCCGCACTTTTGATGTCAGAAAAGCTGTGGGTAGAAACAGATCATAGTAGCCATCGAGAAATAATGATCCAATTTAATCCCATTGGAAGCCTCTTCTGTTTGAAATCAAACTTAATGCAAAGATTGTGAACTACATACTTGGCTAATAGTTGTATTATTAACCCCCACTGGAAATCAGAAAAGGACACTGGCAGGACATAAAATCAATAGTAGATTTAATTTTTGGTGTTGCTGTGCTATATTGAATGCCTACAATACACATCTAGTAGACTTTTGACAAGTAGCCAGATAGCTGGAGGCTGAAAAATATTAATTTAGGAGTCTGTAAAGTGAGTATAATTGTATCTACCTCACAAGTTCTTATTAAAAATTAAATATAATTATGTGAGGAAAAACTGTTTGAAAACAGAAAACCATTGCTATTTTATGGTTTTTCACACAGAAGGGACAGTTGTAGGCCTGGGGGAAATGAGATCTCCAAGGTACAGGGTTTAGTAAAGAGAACAACAGGGAACTGAAAAGAAATATTGAAAAGGACTGAGCATTTAGGAGATAGGAAGAGAAGAATAATTTGAGCAGTTCAGAGCAATGGAATGTACTTTCCCAGAAGTGAAGGAGAAGAAATTTTAAGGGGTAAAATGCATTAAAGAATCGAGTAGACTGAGAGTGAATAAATGGCTATTACAGGCGACAACGTGTAGATCTTGAGAGGGTAACCTCAATAGACTGAGAAAGAATACAAAAGAACTAATTGAATTTAAAACCACATGGGTAGAGATGAAAGGGGCACTGAAGATGTCCGGCAGTAAAAGAAAAGAAAGAAGGAGTGCAGTAGGTAGAGTGGGGTATGGAAATAAATGTGTAAGTGAAGCAGGGTGTGAGATTCTAGACTGGAAAAACAATATCTGTGAGAATGACATCCCTTATACAACAGGAAGAGCTAGGTCAAGGACAAAGAGACAGCTTGGTTTTATAGCAGAAACATCTTTTTCTCTAAAATTGGAGGGATCACAAATTGCCAAGCTGAGGAGGACAGAAAGTGCCCTGCATCTTTAAATAAATAGGAAAAATAATGATTTAATGAGGAGTAAGAATGAAACTTGAGGAAGAATGGGATATGGAATAGGAAAGATAAGAGGAAAGGCAACAAATATACATGGCAGCTACTCTTCTGAATACTTTGTTAAAGAACTAGTTAGAGATTTAAAAGGATGAGGTGTGTGGATGGCCCACTGGTGTGGATTCCCTTAAAATTAGCATAACAATTCCTTCCATGAGTCAGATCTGAAAAATTCCTTGTGCTCTCCTTATGGACTTATGCAGCCAGGGATAAAAATCAAAATGCATCAGTAGAAGAAACTGATGCATTTTAGTATTCCTGCAGAGGAAAATTATTTCCAAATTTTTTAAATGGTGATTTTATAAGTAAAAGTTTAAAATCTCATTGACAGATCAATGATTGATTGACTGTTACTGACTAAAGAAGTTGGTCTTTGAAGACTGTGTTTAAAAAGTAGTCTAAGAAATAAGTTGTGATATTTTCATATTTGCAGTTTCATAGTTGGAACCATAAGAGAAGTAGTATAGGGAAATCCAGTTGTGGCTATATTTCAAGTTAAAATAAGTCAATATAAACATTTCATATAAGCAAGAAACTTTAAGGAAAGAATATGACCACAGAGATTCTGAATTATTTACTGTAGTTTGTTTCTAAAACTATGTAGAATTTGTATAATTTTTTAGGCAATGAAAAAGATAATAAATTGAAATTAATATTTAAAATTTTCTTAGATTAAAAGCTATCTAATGTATACAGACACTCACACACGTAATGGAAAAACATACAATAAAGATTAATTTAAAAATTAAAAAATAAATGGAAGGACATTAGCATTCTAAAATTCCCAGAGTGGAAACACATCTTGTTTTATAGCAGAAAATAATTTTGGTGAAAAAAAAAAGGAAAGAAACAAAGAAATAAAAAAGAAGAGAGAAGAGATTTTAGAAAATGAAAATAATCAAAAAATCAAATATTAAAAAATTACTCTAAACAACTTATAACACTTACCAAATACACATTAAATCCAGGGCTGGTCATGCCCTGTCTCTCAACTAGAACTATTTTTTTCTCAATTTTAGTGTTTTCCTGAATGGTTCACTAATATCCTCACATATTTCCTATATTATACTTATTTTCCCATTAGAGTCATTGGGGAAAAATGCTTAGCGTATAAACAATTATCTTTCAGATGCAGGCTTTGGGGAACTTAGTGCATACCACTGAATTTATACAGCACCAATATTTATGAAACTGTTTAAGGCAGGCATAGTTCTAAGTTTGAAGCTTTGTAAAAGCATCACCTCAAACAAACCATTACAGTGGATTTAAAAAGAACTTTGCTGAGTGTAATGGAAGCTTTCTGTACAAAATATTAAGTATGAGTCCAATATTTCTTTTTAATCTTAGCAAAATAAAATATTTTAATTTAATAGCTTCTAAGTGACTAGCTTATTAGCAAATAATATAAAAGTAAAAAGCTTCAGGCATACCCTCAAGACTTCTTAAATGATACTTTACTTTTAGGTGCTATTAACTCTGACCCAGATGTAGTTTTAAATGCAAATAAATGAATCACTTATTCATTTATTCATCTACCATTTTCAGCTTTAAAAAACATATAAAAAAATTAAACATGATCCCAGATATACACAATGGAAGTTGTTTTTATTATAACAAGCCTATTCCTTGATTATGAAGTCTAATTCCCTAAAGCGGTTGATATATGTTTTTAATCATATCAGCATTAAATTTTAAGTAGGAAATTTTCTTCATTGTTTTATTTTCCTTTTACATCTTTTCATGCATATAAGTTTTGGGGGATTGGCTTCTGGTAACGTAAAAACTTTAAACTTGTGGTTAAGCAGCCTTGATTTACTAAGACCACAAAAAAACAGGCACTAACTTGCAGAAGCTCGTGCTAAAAAATAAAAATAAGAACATAGTTGTAAGCACACAATTCTTGCTCGAGGGCTTCATTTCTGTTAATGTTCTCTTCCCTCTTTCTTTCCCTTCCTTTTTTCCTCTTCCATGTGGACAATTCCCATCTCTCCTGGCCTAACACACACTCATCTTGATATTCCCATTACCTGACCATTACTTATCTTGTCACAGAGCTTGACCATTAAATGAAAACTTTCCAAATGCACATCTGTGATCGAAAATAAAGAAGGGTAGGCATAGAACGAGAAGCTCAGATGATGATGCTTCTGTCACCTGGTGTAAGAAGCTATTACTCAAATGAGACAGCAGTGGTATCACTGTGTCTGGGTTTTGAATTATGACTTAACATTCTGTATCATCTTATTAGGAGTAACTTGCCAATATTTAGGATTTCATCTCTTTGAGGGCAATAATTGAGTGTGCTTTTAAACAAGTATTTAAATAAATTTATAAATTTTTACCTATTTGTAAATTTAATTTATCTTAAAGTTATACCATAATTCATGTAATCCTTAATTTCAAAGAATATCTAAAATGGGGGTTATATTTTCAATGCTGATTCTCCGTGTTTATCCAGATTTTCAAATTTGAAACAAAGTCCAATATTAATTGACCACGGAGACATGGGTTTATTTCTGGGCTCTCTATTAGACAAGGGAGGCAGAAATATAAAATAGAGTAAAAATAGCTTCTTCAACAAATGATGTTGGGAGATCTGGACAGCTACATGCAAAAAAATGAAACTCAACTACCAACTTACGATATACCCCAAAATAAACTCAAGATGGATAAAAGAATTAAATATAAATCATGATACCTTAAAGTCCTAGAGTAGAACATAGGCAGGAAAATCTCAGATATTCCACACAGCAATATGTTCACCGATATGTCCCCTAGAGCAAGGGACATGAAGGAAAGAGTAAACAAATGGGATCTCATCAAAATAAAAAGCTTCTGCACAGCTAAAGAAAACATCAGCAAAATGAAAAAGGATTGAGGGTGGGAGGTGGGGGTGAGTGGGTAGGAGAAAGTGGTGTCAGGAAAATGGAGACAACTGTACCTGAACTGCAATAATAAATGAATGAATGAATGAATGAATAAAACCACGTTCATTCTGTTTACTTTTTTAGTCCCTTTCATTTTTGTTTTCATGGTTAAGTATTAGTGTCTAGCCAAAATATATTAGGAGTCCTAAAAGAAATTCATATTGTCCAGTGAGGTTGCAAAATAAGATGATAATTTTCAGTTATACATCTGATAATTTCTTCCTTTCAGAAAAGGGAGGTCAGGTTTTTGTTGAGCTGCACATTCTGTCTGTCCAGTTACTTAAGAAGGCTTTCATACTATATCTTTGACTCAAGGAAGAAGACCCAAAGGAAAGGACCATTAACACCTCTTACCCTTTTTTCAAATGCCAGGGAACCTGGAAATTATCATGAGTTCTCTGTCATCTCCCTTTACTTCAATCACCTATGCAGAAATACTTCATACTTTGACATTTTAGTAGTAGCTGGTTTCCTGCACAAGCATTGATTTTTCTTAAGTGTTATTCCATGTAAACTAGGCTTATGGCTCTACCACACTGCACCTGGAAAATGGACCAGTATAACGACACCAAGAGGCAACCATGATTTTTACACTTTCCGTTGCTCATTCAACTGAAGAAAAGGGAGTGGGTAGTATAGGTTATTCTCTTTTGTTGCTATGTAAAAACATTTATTTTTTTAGGTGTAATTTATAACCTAAAAGAAAAATACGTACAATAAAAGGAATAGAAGAAATCTGTAAAAGAAGATGACTTCTCGAATGCTAAAATTTTAAATACTACTTTGAAAAAATAACTTAAATGCATTTTGTTGTATAAGCTGTGCCCTCAGTGACATTAAAATTTACAAAGTTTGGTACTCAAATGAACTCTAAAATTTTTGAAAGAAAAATTAAGTCAAATTAGTTTCCATATGTCAGGTGGACCAAAAATTATATTTGATTGATTTAATGTTTTGCCAATAATTATGTTTATTATAGACACATACATACACTGAAGGCTTTTAGTTCAGTGAACCACACAAAACAAAATTGATAAAAATAATGTATAAAGAACTCTTATAATAATAAAACACAAATAATTATTTAAATGGGCAAAATATCTGAATAGATATTTTTCCTAGAAGATACATGAATGGCCAACTAGCACCTGAAAAGATATTCATTATTAGGGAAGTGCAAATGAAATGAGATAGCACTTTATCCCCACTGGAACCTATAATCAAAAAGATAATAACAAGTGTTGACAAGGTTGTATAGAAATTGGAATGCCCACATGTCACTGGTGGAAATGTAAAATGGCACAACCTCTTTGGAAAACAGTCTAGCAGTTACTAAAATGATTATTCATAAAGTTACCAAATGATCAACTTCTAGTCATATACCTGAAAAGAGTAAAACTGTATATTCACTTAAAAACTTATATGAGAATGTTCATAGCAGCATTATTCATAATAACCAATGAGTAGAAATAACCCAGATGCCTTTTGACTGATGAAAGGATAAATAAATTGTAGAATGTACATATAAAAAAATATTAACTGGCATCAAAAACCAATGAAGTGCATCCAAACTAATGTTACCGGATGTTGTTTAGCTCCCATGCAGCACTTTGGGGCATGGACTAAGACCAAAATGGACATTTATTTAACTAATCTATATTTAAAGGTATAAAATTTTCTAATTAATTGCTATAAAATTCCTCCAGCCTATTTCCTGAGATTCATGCCTGTGTTAGGAAACTTTCTGATTAGTTTATTACTGTTACGATTAGTTCTTTATTTTAAATAGTGAAGATATGGTTCACTTTTCTTATTATATAGAACAATGTTATTTGGATTTCTTTCACCTAACAAAAATTATAGTTTTCCAATTTATAATGAAGTAAAGCAAATTCAATAAGCAAAATACAAAAAGAACTTACAGTCTTAATTCTTAAGAGATAGTAAGTAAAAATATCAAAGTAATTTTTTCCCACACTGTATATAATTTACTATGATAAAAAGCAATTTATAATGGACTCTATTAAATACATGTCAGTATTTTACATTAAAGCTGTGAGTTAACTGAAGTGATTAAAATAATTTGAAATAAATTCTCACCTTGAGTAGTGTCAACCTCTACTGAATTATATTAAAATCAACCATCAACATAAACTTGGACCTACAAGGGGGAACTAAAAATACAAAACAATTATCTTCTGGAGAGCAAGCCCCTTGTAGTACAGGCTTCTCTAGTTAGGTGAGTGTTCCAGGAACCCATCTGTACCAGTGTACCAACTAATGTTGTTGTGAGAGGTTGCATTCGGCTTCAGTGTTTTTTTAAGACTCTTTCAACATTTGCCCATTTCATGATGGGTGACTTATGAGTGCACCTGCCCACACCTAGCTGAGTGTTCAGCTGTTTTTGACCCAAAATGGCATGAACCTCACTCCTCACCCCTGCCTATTCACCTGGTTGTGCCCCAAGCAACTCTTTTTTTTTGTTTGTTTCGCTTGATGAAAAAATCATCAAAAAGAAATATTTTGTCAATTTGGAAAAGGTGAAACAAAAAATGGCAGAAACACTAAAAGAGATCAATATTGACAAGTTCAAAAACTGTTTTGGGCAGTAGAAAAATGTTTCAATAGGTGCATTGTATCAAATGAAAAGTATTTTGAAGGTGACTGAAGTTTAAACATGTAAGAATAAAAACATAATTTTTGGCAAATAAATTCCAAGTTTTGGGGGGTCTCCCCATATATCTGTCCTTGAGCAACATACAATTTATCTACTGGTAATAAGTTATGCAAACCTGACTTTGAAACAGTCTAAAAAGTATTTAGGAAAAACAAAAAAAAAAACTAATTCCTCATCATTGTGATATAAGCAACTAAAACCAATTTTAAGTCATATTTTTGAGATGTGAAGAGGAGAGGCCTGTAGTTAAATATGACAATTGAAAGAATTTTAAAATTAAACTTTCACACAAAGTTACAAGTATCTATAGAAATTTTAGTACACATTAACAAGGAACTGTGGTTTTCAGATGTCTGTAAATTTATTTAAATAACAACCTTTTCCTTAAGAAATAATACAGCCTTTTTATTTTTATGCATTATGTACAATAAAAGAAAGAAGCACTGTGCAGTGATATGGTTGAAAGGTTATTATTACTCCAATGACAGAAACAAAAGTGTATTATCTCTTGGATGATGTCAATGAAAGGGTATCATTACTTTTTCTGAAAAGAACATTCTGGTAAGTAAACACACAAGTACCGTATTTATTACATTTTATTCTATATGTTTCTCCAAGGAAATCAGAAGAAATGCAATTAGCTTGTGGTGTTGGGGGAAAATCTTTGGTTTCATTTGTTCAACAAAAATCTTTGAATCAATTATATTTTCATCAAATTTCCCCTTTACACCATAGCATTCTATTTTGCTATCCACTCTAAATTTCTCACACACATCTCAAAGTTATCTTACCACAGAGAGTGAAAGCAAAAATTCAAATTCTAAAAGAAAGTGCTTAAATGTCCAATGTTAAGTCTATTGAAGGGTTATGCATATCATACAAAATTATGTGTACTGCAGCTTTATAAGTCTCTGAAAATAAGCATGTTATTCTAAGAAATGTCATTATAATATGCAAATAAATAAATATTTTCAAAACATTAGATTGTTGTAAACTAAATTAAGCTAATCTGTTACTTAAATTGCTTTTTATTAGTTTCTTGGAAATCAGTGGTCACTATTCACTGCATTTTTCCAAGTGAACTGTCAGGCTTAGAGATATTTAAATACCATTAAGATGCTATAGATACAACAGATCACACATGTAAGAATGTAATTCAAAAAGAGAATTCTTTTTATATCAAAAGGTAGCACCTAATTCTTAAAGTATATTAACACTAAGGTTTTCCTCACCAAAATTCTCTCCAAATCTATGAAGTGTCAACCAAAAAAGAAAAAAAAAGAAAACTCCAAAGTACGTGCATATCTTACCTCTTTTATCAGTTTGATATCTCAGATAAAACATGTAGTTTCTACATAGACAAAGCTCTCACCATGAAAGTTAAGGACAATCCAGCTAGGTATGCTGGCTAAGTGACATTTTCCTGCTGCTTATTGTAGCTGTCACAAGAAGAGAAAGCATCTATGTGAATAATCATTAGGAAAATATACAGGCTCCACCTTGCAGTCTCATAGATCCTGTTTGATTAACCTGACGACAGGTGGATCAATTCAGAATAATCACCTTTGTATTCCTTTAGTCCCTTTCTTGGGGATTTTTTCTTGCCCCCCCCCCCCGCCACATAAATGTTAATTTGCCTGTTCTTTTTCTTTCCTCCCTCCTCAGATAATTTGATTTCATCATCATCATCATTGTTGTTGTTGTTGTGTGTAGGTCCCATTTGTTTTCAAATTTCTAGGACAAAGATCACGGTCATTTTCCCTATTTCAGAACAGGTGTAGCCTCAGCTTTCTTCACAATCTGTAAAAACAGACCATCATTCACTGTAATTATGGAAAGAATGAATTTCCAGCTTTCCCACCTAATTCTTCTGTCAACCACGGGTGATAATAAGAGCCACATTTTGAGGATTATGTGGGAGGCACCATAGGAAGCACTGCACAACTCTTAGCTCATTTAATTTTCCCAACTCTGCTCTGAGTTACATGCTATCATTGTTCTTATTTTATATATAAGGAAACTGAAGTACAGAGGGAATAAGTAATTTTAACCTGTTCACACTGTTAATGTTAGGCAGAGCTGGAAGTTAAAGCCACCATCTTTACCCTGTGGAACTGCTTCTTTAACCTCCATGAAAGACTCTCATTTGTGTCTTTCTCTTAAGCTTCCATTAAGCTGAAAAATCATGGCTACAGAATATGGACTTCAAAGTAATTAATGAAATAGTTTAATATTTGGGGCTGTAAACCATGAGGGGAAGGAAACAATGTCTACTGAGAATGCTTTCAATTAGTATTGACCAAAGGGCTTAAACAATGCCACAGTCAAATCAAAATGCAAACAAACAGCACCATTCCGGGTTCTTTTGGCTACCACCATGCACACTAAAAACACATAATATCTCTGCATTTCTAAATATTGGACATTGGGAGGTGAGCACTAAATTGAACTTTGGCTCCCTCTTCAAGTTCTAAAAAAATTCAGAAATTGAAGCAGGTATCAAAGGGATGGGTATCAAAATACCATCTTCATTGTCAACAGTACTAGGTTGGAGGATGGGGTTTAAACCTGTAACTCTCTGGGCTTCCTGGTGCTCCCCTCTAAGTATAGGCTTTGATACTCTGCACTGAAAGATAGTTCTGTTCTCTGGGCACAGACAACCTTGCCCAGCCAGCTGGAAGCAGAATCCTAGCTTTAACAACTCAGTGAGTTACAAAGATAGAAGTCAAATGGGTGACTAAGGTAATAGCCAAAAACACTAAGCAATGATGTTATACCCTAACTTCTCATTATCAGTTAATCACTCTGTTTATTTCTTTTGCAAATGAGATATTAGAGTTAAGATGGAAGAGAAAGAGTTACTCTAGACAATATACATTATTTTGTATGTCCGTGAAATTCTTTTTTTTTTAAGATTTATTTATTTATTTATTTACTTTTACAGAGAGGGGAAGAGACAGAGAAAGAGGGGGAGTGAAATATCAATGTGTGGTTGCCTCTCACACACACCCTACTGGGGACATGGCCTGCAACCCAGGCATGTGCCCTGACTGGGAATTGAACCGGAGATGCTTTGGTTCACAGGCCACCACTCAATCCACTGAGCTACACCAGCCAGGGCCCTTTTCTGTAAAATTCTTACAATGCATATCAAGTACAAAATGGCAAAGAATGTTTTAACAACTTCAAGAAAATAGTTTTGCAGACCATATTATTTTATAATAATGTAGTAATATATTATACATCCTATATATAACTATTATATAAAATATATAATCTCTAAGAAAGACAGCATTCAGACATATATACTCATATGTGTGTGCTCATATATATACATATATACATATTTTAATAAACATTTTGAAATAAGTTATAATTGTAGACTATTAAACAAATTTTTATTTTATTGACTTCTACCTAATGGCATTTACATGGTGGGAAACAGCTAACTTCTGTTACTTCTGCTTAGACATGTCTATTAGGAGCAATCTTGCATTTAAAAGAATTTGTGCCACAGTGGGACATACTTAACGCAGTCGTATAGGACACTGGATATTTGTAATCCATACCTATGCCTATATATATATATATATATATATATATATGTGTGTGTGTGTATATATATATATACACATACACATATATATATACACATACACATATATATTTACACACACATATATATAATTATTTTATTAGTAACAAAGACAATGTTTCTCTAATTTTTTTGATAGTATTAACTCGTGACTCATGTTTGAACTCCAGATGGTACAATGAGGACCAGTAGGTAACGCTTACAATATTTTAAATCCACAGGAAGACTTGCAGCAATTGAAATCTACATTTTAGCACATGTATCCTAATAAGAACATGCTTCCATACAGATACACTACCACTATCACAACAGAAAATATGAATAATAATGTTAAAAGGTCACATAATTCTGTTGTTATTCAAATTTCTCCAGTTATGTTCAAAATATATTTATAGTTTTTTTAAAACTTGAATATCCATTCTAAGAATCATATGATTGCAAGAAATATTATTGTGTCTCAAAAACTGCCTTTAATCTAGAGTCTTCCTACTCTTTAGAGAGTATTATTTCTTTCTTTCTTGACTTTGACGTTTTAAAAAGTCCTGATTTCAGAAGTCCTGGTTTCAAATTATGAATTGTATGACTGATTCATAATGGTGCCATTTAACTTATTTCTCTAATTATCATACTTCTTGTAAACTACAGGTTGGGCAGATGCTTTATTCAGAATAAACATTATTGGCAAAACCACTTTATTGGTAGTGATTTATAGATTTTATATTGCACAGCAGAGGACACACAGCTGTCAGCTCATCCAATCATTAGTAACTACTGTGATTAACCTTCCTGGGTTAGACAGTGACTGCCAGATCCTTGCAGACTAAAGGTACATTTTACCCTTTAAAATTAGTAAGCAATCTATGTAGTGATATTTTATCACTGATTACTCCCAACAATCTGTTAGCCAAAGATTTTGGCTTCCACTGATGGTCCTGCCTGAATATCAGATATTATACTGGTGCTGCAATAGTGATTTTTAAAATCATTTTTCTGTATTTATTAATTACATATTGATTACTCAGGATTGACTATGCATCTCTGTTGGTTTCCTTGCCTCATTGCCTCCTTCCCTTCTTTGCAATGCATCTGCTAGAATACAGCACAGCTGTTTTTGACCCACATCACTTTTCCAAAACATTGTTTGCCCTGAAATCAAATGTACCAGAAGTGGAATTACACAGAAAATACCAAAATGGTTCTGAGAAACAACCAAACCTCTGAGCTGTGCCATATTTAAAAATAAATAAATCGGCCTTGGTTGGTGTGGCTCTGTGGATTGAGTGCCGGCCTGTGCACTGAAAATTTGCTGGTTCGATTCTCAGTCAGGGCACATGTCTGGGTTGCGGGCCAGGTCCAGTGGAGGGTGAGCGAGAGGCAACCTATTGATGTATCTCTTACACGACCATGTTTCTCTCCCTCTCTGGCTTCCTGTCTTCCCCTCTCTCTAAAAAACAAATAAAATCTTAAAAAAATAAAAATAAGCAAACAAACAAAAAAATAAAAGTAAAAATAAACAAACCAATAAATAAGCTAACAAATTCTTCAATAGATCCTCATGGATCATTTTTATGAAATTTAAACTTTTCTGGATCTCTTTCTATGAAAAACTCTTTCTTTAAGCAGCTCCATACGAGCATTTCCCAAGTCACGTGTTCCATACATACCAATGAGGTATATGAGGAGAGCTAAATAAAGGACATTTTATAAATGTGCAGACGGGTTCCTAAAGAGAAAGCGTGTAGAGTCCTAAGATTTTCAGCAAGTGAGGAGCGTAGCTAGTGCTAGAATGCAGCTCCATGAGGAAAGCCATCTGAAAGAAGTTGTGGTCTTCGGTTGAGGAATGCAGCAAATCTGCAGTGACTTTGTCACTTCGAAGAGGGAGCCAAAGAATGAATGGAACAACTGCTCTCTCCTCTCCTTCTCCTCTCCTTGGAGTGTACGTGTTCCAGTTGGGCCAAACACAACCAAACTCAAACACCGGGCACTGGAGCATGAAATCCATAAAGATCAGCTTCCTAGCACGGGACAATACAGAGAGAAGTGAAGAGGGAATCTGGAGGAGTCCGCACTGAAAACTATTTAACCCATCATAGGTTAGTAATAGTTGTTACACGAAAGGAAAGGAAAGGTAACTGCTGGTAATTGACAAAGTAACTGCTGGCTGAAATAAAGCCTAGTAGATACAGATGTATCCAACTATATCTGTTTTACATAGTTCCAGGATATGAGAAAATATATGATATGTAGTGTTCTTAAAACTTCATTTTTAATCAATACTTTTTAAAGATACTTGGTAGAACTGGTTTTCACAGAAATTATGGGACAAAGATGCACTAGATGTACAACAGTGTCTGGTTTACCTGACTCTCTGCAACTATGATGTAAACTTAAGAGCAAGAACTGTGCCTTTCATGTCTGTGTTCCCATTGACTGAGAATAAGCATTTACTGAGTGAGTGAGTGTGTAAAATGAATCAGCTCTAACCTGATATTGAAGGCTCTCCTAGTAACACTTTCCATGTTACCTACATCTGTTTCTTTACTCCTGCCAAACCATTCCTGACGCACGTCCTATACTTTCTCCATGTGGTAGCTTTCATAGCCCTGTGTTCTCTACCAAGAACAGAATTTCTCAAAATTGGCCCCATTGAGATTAGGCCAGACTGGGCTTTACTGTGGGGGCTCTCCTGTGGATTGCAGGATGTTTACCGGCATCCCACTGGGTACCAGAAGCACTTCTTCAGCTGTGACAACAAAAATATCTTCAGACATTGCTAAATGTCCCCAGAGGATAAGAATGGGTGAGGTTCCCCATTGAGAATCAGTGTTCTAAAATATCACTTTTATGTTTTTTTCTATTAAATATAAAGGAACCTTTAAGATGCTACATTTACATAGATTGTGTGTTTCCTGAAACTGTATACAATGCTTCCCTTCTCTCAGCCATTGTAATACTCACTTTTAAACTTCTATATAGCCCTCGTCACTTTCCACTGAGAATTTAATTACTTGAATTCTTCAGTTCTTTTCTTAGTTGAAAAGGCCATGAGAAGGGCATTTTCATCTTCCCCAGTGAACCTGGTGACATCACCAGGTTTTTTTTGTTGTTGTTGTTGGCTGTAGTATATGCTTGATAAGTGCTTTTAAATGAATAAAATCTTACTTTTTCCATAGTAGAATTGCCATCGCATAGTCACAATCTCTCTTTGTACTGAATAAAGGTTTTTAGAGAAAGATGAACCAAAGAGGCTCTAATATGGAAAATCTATTCTCGTAATACAGAGCTGGGAGGAATATTTGGTTCACTTACTGGAATATGAGAGGCCTATGACTGAGGAAAACAAAATTCAGAAAAACAAGTTATCCATGATTTCACAGTGTAAATATTGAAATTCAAGTAAGGACTCCATGTCTTTTTCATTAGTGTTGTATTAAAATTCTTAATCACCATAAGGATCCAAATGAAATGTGAAACGTATATCAAGGAGACTAAATGTATGATTGTGGTTGGTTAATATTTATCATAAAATTGTACCTTTAATGATGAGGCCTATAAAATTGTTTTCATCTTCAAAGTGTTTAAGGCATTAATTATTGCAAGACTCCTGTGCAATAAATAATTAATTATTACTATCACTGTCTTTATTGATGGGAAAATGAAACAAAATTACCTCAGAACTTGAAGGTATTTAGGTCAGCTACAGTGTTAAAGATCTAATTCTTTTCAGTACATGTGTTTTTTCTTCACTTCCAAACATGATTTAAGAATCATCTTATGAAATATATTTTTAATATCAGAGATATAAATAATAAACTCTATTCTTTCCACTAAATATTAAATCAACTTCAATCTTCAATATTCCAGTTCATGAGCAATAAAACTTTTAAAAGTGGTGACTTCTAGAAATTACATTTTCATTCCTTTAGTATCATTATTAGTAACTGGGTGAACATTTTCTTCAAGAAAATATGTAATGTTTTCAAATTCTAGCTCAAAAAGAAATGAATTTCAAAACATAGTTTGATGATATCCTGGGGTTTACAAACCTAGCGTGTCCCTTGGAAAATAAAGTGACACAAAGTTTATTATGTTCTGTCATATTTTATAATGTATTCAGAAGTGAACTCTTGGAAAAGTTTTGCATGTTTCTGTCAGTGTTGTGTTTGTGACTTTTCTGTTTCTTTTGAATTACAGCATATATTCATAGATTTTGGAAAACAAATTGCTTGTCCTTTTAATTCCATACCAGGAATGGCTGTGTGTTTGTGTTTGCACCACTTACTCATTAACACGGTTATTTAAAATGATGTCTTCAGCTGCACAAATGAATCCGTGTTTCCTTGGGAGGGTCACCCATTTGTGCCTCTTTTTCCAAGCGGTCATTTAAGTGGCAGCTTCTCCCAAAACACCCAGTTTCTACCATCATAACCAGCCTTCTTGTGAGTAGTATTTACTTCCACGTCATAAGTCAACCTACAATAGTCTACTTCTTAAGAAAATAGAAACGATTTCATCCGTTTGTAAATGGTATCCATTAGCTGCTTAATAGTTTGGTGCTACAATGCAGGAAACACGTAGGAAAGACGGAAGGAGAGAGAGTGAGTGGTGAGAGATGAGCTGCGTCCCACTCACCATTTCAAACGAAGGGTGTCCACTCAGTGGGAAGGGAGGCAGGGGAAAGGGAGGATCGGGACGGGGAAGCCTAGGGGTTCCTCTGCAGCAGAGAGTATAGTTAGGAGCGGTTATTGTCAATGCTGCTGTTTTTTCTCTTGTGGCATGGCTCCGAACTGCTATCAGGGAAGTCTAGAACTCTGCCAGGAGAGGTGTAGTTAATCCCCACACAAAGAGCCACTTCAAATGCTGCCCTGAAACAGCCTTTCTTTTGCTATTTATACATTTCTAGTCATCTCCATGCTTGCCACTGCAGTGACCTTCATCAGAATGTGGGGATGTGTGAAACAAGACTGGAAGGAGAAAACACTTTTTAGATGACACAGAAAGCAACCAATGCTAACATTTCCCCTACGTTCACACTGAATATGCCAGAATGAAAATACTTCTGTCAGAGATGCTGTGTCTGTTCCTTTGTTTCCTTGCAGAGTTATCTGAGTCTCTGCTGATTGAATATAATTTTGGCAAAGTGTGGCTTGAGTCATCCTAAAATTAGACCTTAGATTAAGATACCATTGCCTCTATTAGAGTACAAATATTTCATTTTGAAGAGATGAAAGGGGAAAAAAGAGAGCTAGAATGATGGATGAAAGAAAGGAGATCGAACTTTCTTTATTCCCTACCTACTCTATAAGATGCACCTGTCACCTATTTTTATAGGTGTCTTATCATTTAATTCTCACAGCATGACTCTAACATATGTATTTCTATACCAGTTTTTATAAAGAAAAATTCATGCCCAAAGCTGTTAAGTAAATTGCCCAAGATCACTTAATTAATTTGAGTAGTCATTTCAAACCAGACCTAACTCTGAAGAGCAACCTTTGTGTACCTCACAATCCTAATTATCTTATTACTCACTTATATTATTTAACACATAATTTAATATCTTAGCGAGAGCATTGAAGCCAATGAAAAAGTGGCAAAGGATAAACAGTGGGTGAGGGGAAAGCATTCCAGAAATAGAGCAAGCAAGAAGTTCTAGAAGAAAGTTGTACCCTTCTCAAAAAAAAAAAATTAAGAATAAAGAAAACAATGTAGATTGGGAGTCTGTAAAAGGACCTTGCAACCACCAGACCTGTGAAATGCACCTTCGTGAAAAGCAAAGACATTAAAATAAACAAAACAACCAATATATGATTGATTCATTTACTTCATACAATTAATCAACATTCTTGAGCATAACACTCTAACATGCAATATAGATTTATTTATTAATTGGCTACAATACCATATATATTATTCTTTCAGAAGACTAATAACAATGTACTGAGAGCAAGAGAGAAAAAGAATCATCATAAAAAACTGACTTGTTTCAGGAGAGCCCTATAATAATTCAGCACAATGCCATCAATCCCACCACGTGTTTATCACCACCAGACAGTTTTCAATTCATTCAGTGCCACTCATTTCTCAACCAAAACGACAGTGCAAATTCAAATTAATTTTTCACATATTTCTTCAGGTACTTTTAATGGTTTATTAAATTCTGGGAAGAACATATTTTATCTACTGTCTTTCCTCTATTCTCAAAGTTGGTGATTCTACATGAAGCTATCAATCTCAACATGATTTATCCTTTATAGGATCATGTTACTTATTGCTCATTGATGCCATTGGCCTCTAAATTGTCCAAGATTTCATATTTTTAACAGCTTGTAAGAACAAGTTTGCCAAAATCATACAAAAGTTTTTATATTAACATACACTCTTTTTATTTCACCTTCCATAGTATCTGTATATTTCATATAGACATAGGGACCTATAAATAGAGCCATTTCTGTTTTCTTGAATTGTTATTCTCCAAAGACATTGGTTCCTTAAACACCTAGAAAGTCAATACCTTACTTATCTTACAGAAAGGAAGATAACAGAGAGCTATGGAAGTTTCTTTTTTTTAATGCTCTTGCTAAAATAGTTTATAGTTTGGAGTGGTTTGAAAATGGCAGAAAGTGAAAGGTTACATTTTCTAGGGACTATTTTGTGCTGTTGTTATCACAAAACTCTAAAGCTTATCTGGAAAGAACTAGAAGTACAAAGTATCAAATCTCGGTGTTCCATGGAGCCATTTGTGTTAAATGTTGTTATTCCTTGGTTTACTATCTAGGATTTGGACCAGCTGCATGGTACAGAAAACAAAAATTAACAGTGTCTTGAACAAAATAGTAATACAATTATCCCTCAGGTAAAAAAAACTCCGAGAAGAAGACAGTCAGAGCTTTGAGAGACCCAGACTTTTGTCTCCTTTACCATCCTAGTGCATGCTTCTCATACTAAAGGCAAACTCTGGTTCGGTTCAAAAAAAAGAAAAAGAAAAAAGGGGATAAAATACATACTGCCTCTTTTTTAAGGAGACTTTGTAGAAATCCCACATACTATTTCCACTTACATACCCATGGAAACAAATTAGTCATTTAGTCATACCCGACTACAAGAAAGGGTACAAAATAGAAAAAGAAATGGGCATTAAGAAGTGATTAAAATTCTATGTCACGTCAGGTTTCGTTCTTGATCCCTCAGTTTTAAAACCATTCTTTAAATCCCTTTTTACTCATTTTCTATACTCTTTCTTTGGGTAATGGTTTGCATTACCCAACATCTAACTAACTAGTCTTATGGTGCAGACCTAAGACACACCTAGGTTTTAGAGGAGGAAAATAAGAAAAAAAAAACTTTGAAGCAAAAAATGTGGTAAAAAATGTGTCTTATACTCTGAAAAATACGGTACCTATTTCTATTTCTACATAGATATTCTACTGTATGACAGAAACAATGCTATGTTCTCACTAAACCCATTCTCTTCGGGGGGAGCATATAAAAAGAACATATTTTTCAGCCTCCCTTACTATTAAGCTGAAGCCATATGACTAAGTTCAGGCTCATGGGCCACTAGCAGAAATGATATATTCTTATTAGGTCCCATTTGATAGCTCATTCCTTCTTCTATATCTGAGGCAGGAAGTGATGGGCTCCAAGATGGCAGAGCTACACAGTTGAAGAGGGCTGCCTCCCTGACTTAAAGCTTAGAAATGAGCAGTCCCAGAAATACCTCTGCCCAAAACCAAATCAAACTTCATATTAATCCATAATATTTGCAATGTTACTTGTTACAGTAGTATTAATTACACTAGTTAATATAAACAGATATCAACAATTTAAGGAATCACTATATTCTTTAGTGATTCAAATATAACATTTGTTTTGAAAAGAGAACAAATCATGCTTGGAATTACAATTTTTTATATAAACAAGATAGGTTAAAATCCAATGTTAATCATTATAAAGGTTAGAAAAATTGGGAGGACTTGTGGTCAAGATAGAAGCATAGGTAAACATAGGTTGCCTCTTCATGCAACCACATCAAAATTACAACTAAAGTACAGACCAAAGATCACTAACAACTGTCAGAAATTGAGTTGAATGGAAATCTGACAACTACAGAGCTAAAGAAACCACATCAATCCAGAAGGGCAGGAGACGCAGAGATGCAGAACAGGGAGGTCCCACACCCACCTATGGTGGATAACAATCAGGAGGAATATCTCGGGAATGAGGGGTGCCAGCCCCACACCAGTTTCCCCAGCCCAGGATTCCATGCCAGGAGGAGAAGGCTGCATAACTTCTGGCTGTAAAAACCAGTGGGATTGGAGTTGATGAAAAAACTACTGGACTCCCTGGCAGTTCCTCTCCCTGGCAGGCCCATACGGAACATACTCAGACGTACTCTCTCTGAGCTCCAGTACTGGGGTAGCAGCTTGAAAGGCGCCAGTGGCATACAGGGGACCTGAAGTGTCTGGCATCAGGGCAAGAGCTGGGGGACAGCTCTATATCCAAGACAGAAAGGTGGGGAGAGGCCATTGGGCCTTTTATGAGCCCTCCCTACCACAGAGCCACAGAACCAGCAGACAGGTGCCATATCTAAGACTCCATCAACCTGGCTTACACTGTTTGTCCCACCCTGGTATGTATCGGAGGTTCCTTGCAACCCTATTTACAGTCCTGCTCCTAGCCCTGTACCTCTGGCTAAGTGGCCCCAGGCCCAGAACTAGCAGCAGCCAATTTGGATCACAGTTTGGCTCCACCTGGGAACCTCCAGGGCCTGCACAAGTAGCAGCCATTAGATGGCTTTGTAACTCATGCTATGTGGCCCCAGGTGGAACCCGGATGGTGGCTAACCTGACATGTACCACCCAGGAAACCGCAGAACCTGCACACCCAGTGGACAGCTACAGAAACATCAAAGCACCACTACCCTGCCCTGGCACAGCTGACCCTCCACAGAGGGTGAAGGTTGGTGGTCAGTGGCCACATCCAGTCCTTGCAGCTAACTGGCCTGGATAAATCCCTCCCATAGACCTGCCAACAGCAAACAAGTCTCAACTATAAGAGGAGGGTGTACTCAGCCCACACAGAGGGCACACCTCGAGTACCCAGTTGGGATGTTAGAGAATGCTGTTCCACTGGAGCCTACAGGCCATGCTACCAAGAAGAGCAGAGACAGAATCATGGATACGGAAAGTGCTTTGATGGCTACCAGAGGGGAGGGTGGTGGTTTGGAGGAATGGGTGAAGAGGCGAGGAGATTAAGAAGTACAAATTGAGCCCTGGCTGGTATAGCTCAGTGAGCATGGGCTGCAAGCCAAAGGGTCACTGGTTTGATTATGAGTTGGGGCACATGCTTGGGTTGCAGGTCAGATCCCCGGTGGGGGTCAGATGAGAGGTAACCACACATTGATATTTCTCTCCCTCTCATTTTCCCTCCTTTCCCCTCTCTCTAAAAATAAATAAATAAATAAATTTTTAAAAAGAAGTATAAATTGGTAGTCACAAAATACCTATGGGGACATAAAGTACAACATAGGAAATGGAGTAGCGAAAGAACTTATACACAAGACCAATGGACATGAACAAAGGTGGGGGGATTGCCTGAAGGGAGTGAGGGGTACTGGGTAAGGGCAACAAAGTGGGGAATTTGGGACAATTGTAATAGCACAATCAATAAAATAGTTTTAATCCCCCTAGGATCAGGAACATGATAAGGGTGTCAGCTTTTGCCACTTCTATTCAACAAAGCATTGAAAGTTCTAGCCACATTGATCTGACACAGTAATCAGAAAAGGAAATAAAAAGCATCCAAATTGGAAAGGAGGTTGTTTGCAGATAACATGATATTATACATAGGAAACCCTGTAGACTTCACCAAAAAATTACTAGACCTATAAGTGATTTTGGCAAAACAGTGGGACGCAAAGTCAATATTCAGAAATGAAGGGCATTTTTGCACACTAACAATGAAATACAAGAAATAGAAATTACAATCCCATTTACTATAGCAACAAGAAAAATAAAATACCTAGGAATAAACTTAACCAAGGAGGTAAAAGAACTGTACTCAGAAAACTACAAAACACTGAAGAAAGAAATTAAAGAAGATACAAATAAATGGAAGCATATACAGTGTTCATGGATTGCAAGAATTAACATCATTAAAATTCCTACACTACCCAAAGCAATCATAGCATCAATGAAATCCCTAGCAAACTACCAATGAGATATATTACAGATAGAACAAATACTTCAAAAATGTATATGGAACCATAAACAATGCTGAATACTCTGAGCAATTTTGAGAAAGAAGAATGAAGTGGGAGGGATCACAATACTTGATACCAAACTATATTACAAGGCCACTGTAATTGAAACAGCCTGGTACTGGCATAAGAACAGACATATAGACCAGTGGAATATAACAGAGAGCCCAGAAATAAACCTATATCACTATGGTTAATTAATGTTTGAAAAAGGGGGCAGGAATAAAAGGGAGTAAAATATCTTCTTTAATAAATGGTGTTGGGAGATCTGGATAAGTACATGCAAAAAAAAAGAAACTAGACCACTAACTTACAACATACACCAAATACCAAAATAAACCTTAGATGGACAAATGACTTAGATGTAAGACATAATGCCATAAAAGTCCTAGAAGGGAACTTAAGCAGGAAAATTTCAGATATCCCACGCAGCAATATTTTCACCAATATGTCCCCTAAGGCAAGGGATATAAGGGAAAGAATAAATGAATGGGACTACATCAAATTAAAAAGTTTCTCCACAGCTGAAGGAAACATCAACAAAATTAAAAGGGAACCAACTGTATAGGAAAACATATTTGCCAATAATACATCAGACAAGGGTTTGATCTCCAAAATATATAAAGAGCTTGCATGACTCAACACCAGGTAGACACGCAATCCAATTAAAAAATATGTAAAGGACCCGAACAGACACTTCTGCAAAGGGAACATAGAGGGGGCCCATGGACATGTGAAAGGATGCTCAGCATCACTGGCCATCAGAGAGATGCAAATGAAAACCACAACAAGATACCATTTCATACTGGTTAGAATGGCCATCACTAACAAATCAACAAACAAGTGCTGGCGAGGTTGTGAAGAAAAGGGGACCCTAGTACACTGCTGGTGGAAATGCAGACTAGTGCAGCCACTGTGGAAAACTGTATAGAATTTCCTCAGAAAACTAAAGAAGAAACTGCCTTTTGATCAGTGATTCCACTGCTGGGATTATACCCTAAGAATCCCCAAACGCCAATTCAAAAGAACCAATGAACCCCAATCTTCATAGCAGCATTATTTACAATTGCCAAGTGCTGAAAACAGCCTAAATGTCCATCAGTAAATGAACGGATATAAAAAAAACTGGTACATTTACACAATGGAAAACTATGCATCAGAAAGAAAGAAGGAACTCCTCCCCTTCCCAACACCATGGATGGAACTGGAGAGCATTAAGCTAAGTGATACAAGCCAGGCAGTGAAAGACAAATACCATATGATCTCACCTATAAGTAGAAGCTAATCAACAAAACAAACAAGTAAGCAAAATGGAAACAGAGACATGGAAATAGAGAACAAACTGACAATAACCAAAGAGGAGGAGACTGGGGGATAATAGGGCAAAGAAGGGGAAGGGGCAAGTTAAGGAACATGTATAAAGGACCCAGGGACAAGCACAATGGGGTGGAGATTGCCTGTGGAAGCAGGGGGAGGGTGTGTGGGGGGCAGGGGAGAGCAACTGGGGAAAATGTGGGAAAACTGTAATTGAACAAAAATAAAAAGTAAATAAATAAATAATTTAAAAAGAACAGTCATGGGAATGTAAAGTACAGCATGGGGAATGCAGTCACTAATATTGCAATAATTATTACATGTACAGTGCCTGGTGAGTATAGTATTGGAAATATCAGGGGACACACTCTGTAGAGGGCATGATTGTCTGACACTATGCTGTGAACCTGAAACTAATACAAAATAACATTGAATGTCAACTGTAATTAAAAATAAAATTTTAAAAATAATTTTTAAAAGGTTAGAACAATTATACATAAAAGCATAAAGGAAAAAATCCTAATTAGGGCAATTTTGGGGTTTTTTTAAATGTCTGATAATTTTGATTAGCATTTTTTCATTGATAAGTACATATACTGTCCCTATTTCTATATTATAGTATTCTTGTGATTAGAACTGTTGTCTAATGTCTGTTTACAGCACAAATATATGGCATCTTACTTGGTATGGAATGAATGTTCAATGATAATAATTGTAATGTTGATGAACACAGTGATAATGACAATGCTGATGGAATTGATGTGAAATGTACAATGGTGTCATTATATCAAGATTAGTAAATGTGTAATGAAGAGTACTTGCATGCCCTGGCTGGTGTGGCTCAGTGGACTGAGCTTCCAAAGCAAAGTATCGCTAGGTCTATTACCCATGGGGACACATGCCAGGGTTATGGGCCAGGTAGCTAGTAGGGAGGGCGCAAGAGGCAACAACACAGTGATGTTTCTCTCCCCCTCTCCTTCCCCTCCCCTCTGACCAAAAATAAATAAATAAAAAGTCTTAAAAAAAGAGTACTTTCCAATAAGGTGTTTGGAGTTGGAATACTTAGAGCTATTTCTCCTCCATTTAATTTTTTTCCACTCTCAGGGTAAAATTTGGAATAGTACTGAATTCAGCTTTCTTTTTTCCTTTAATTTTGGGTTGCCTCAATCTCTTTTACAGGTTCCGAGTTTTATCATCTGATCACTGTCACCAAGACCTTTAATTTTGGGCTTTCCTCTGACTTCATATTTGTGAAAATGAAACAATACATTATAAAATCTTAATTGGCACCCCCATCCTCTGATGAAAACAAAGTGCCTTCTTCAGAAATCCAAATGTCAACACTTGCTGCCTCACCATTTTTTTCCAGCTGACATGTAAACTATTAGTCTCCCAATGTCTCCAAACCCTGAGAGGAGTCACAAGATGGATTCCCTACTCAAATTAAGAATTAGAGTAAATAAGCATTACTGCTGAGATAGGCTCTGTGCACAGTTTGGGGCACTTAAACATGAATTGCAATACGTACAAACGTTTTTAGATGAGAAGTACACGGACAGAGTCTTTTTATACTGTGTGATCTGTGCAGAAACAGTAGCAATATTTATTCTAGTTGTTTGGGCAGAGATCACATTAAAGTCATATATATATATATATACACATAAGGTGGGATGACCTGAGGAATGAAGAGAACCTTTATATAAACAAATGGACTTCTTTTAAAAATATCTTTATGAAAGCTTAGAAAATGTGTACAGCTTCCTAAGACAAGAAAGACAAAAGGTATTAGTAAGAGAGGGAAAAGGATGAATACAGGGTTTTTTTTGTGTTTTTTAAAGTAGCATAAAAAGGAGATAAGAATTGTAAGATATAATACAGAGCGCAGATAATAAAGGGTCATTGCACTCTACTTTCTTCCAATTTTCCCTGGAAAGAAAAACGGTCCTGAAAACAGAAAAGAGTTGGGGATATGCCAGAGGTGGGGGGGAACCATTAGGAAACTAGCAGGTAGTGTATATAGGGCACTGCCAACTATGGCAGAAGGTTGTTCTGAGTACAGAGGAGAAAACAGCCTATCTTATTTGATGACAGAACACCCCTCTCCCCAAAAAAGATTTAAAACACATTTTCATGTTTGAATAGAAGTACAGCCAGAAGATAAGGAATGACAAGGGCCCGAAAGTGCCTTCTCTGTGTGGTTCTGCCCTTGTTCTGTTTTCACGCCCTTATCCCCAGCCCTCGGCCTGAGCTCCCCCCTTACAGTGAGGCACCGAGCAAACTGCCATTAGACAGCTGAGGAAGTGTTCCTCAATTTGTAGTGCTGTTGGGTACAAAAAGCTTTCCTTATGCCTAATGATGTTTTCTGTTTCGGAAACTGCACTGAAGTGATGTTATATTTATGTGCTTGATTCTCATATTTTTGATGAAAACCTTTCTCTCCCTTGAAAGACACCTTTAAACTGTCCCAAATGCAACCTGGTGAAGGACACTAATGGAATCACAGAGGAGAAAGGAGACAACCAGAAAACAAACATTCAGCCAATTTATTCCTTAGCAATTAGGGGACTGACAGATGCAAGGCCAAATCACTGATACAGCCAAAGAAGCAGAGTGGTGCTTCTCAGACATGCTGATGTTTCCGTAGACACATTGAAGGACTAGGTTAGGCATTCATGATGCAATCATCTTTGACCTGCTGAGGGTGATGTGCAGGCATGCAATAAATATCACAATGGGCAATTCTATCAAAAGAACTATCAGTTCCATGTGACATGTTACTTAAAAACCTAGAACGACAGAGACTTATTTATGTGCCATAAAGGAAGATAACAGGAAGTTCTAGGTTTTTTTTTCTTTGTGAAATAGATTATAATTTTGAATGGCTTGCAAATGAGAAAAAGTCATAGACTACCTCTTCTATTGATTCATTATGATTTTGCTGTTAGGTTCCTCTGATGCCTACCTCAAAAAGTTCAGAAATATGTAATATCCAATCTGGCTTCAATGTGCCATGGAGTCAGGTTGAAGGATGATCAGGATTCACAGGGTTTAATCTTTAAAGGCTTAGCTTTAGAAGAGCAATGTATGGACCATGTAAATTGGGAAAGTATGTAGCAAAGCATGAAGGAGTAGATAAAAGTATAATCTTCTAAAAAATAAAAGGAGCAAAACCTCAACCAATAAGGACCCCAGACATGGATCCATAGGTCTGTCCCTGTGACTTCGCAGAGGTCATAAATACTCACTGGAGAGATGACATTGTTAACCTAGGGAGCTGAGGGGAAAGAATTTTTCCCTGAGGAAGCTCATCAGAGCTTTAAGCAGGGATATTTCCACCGATTTGTGCCTCCGGTAAAGAAAGCAAATCAGGACTTCCAATTCTCATCTCACCTTGTGTCTCCTCCTCTCTGGTTTTTTTTCCTGAAACTACTGCAACCTGTTTCTACACCTAGCTTCTCTGACTGTGTTCTCAAAAACCAACGACTACCTACTGTAAGATGTTTTTGTGAAATACTTGTGACAAAAATCCATTTATAGGCCTTACCATAATTAATTTTCTATAAAGACCTTGCTTCAAGACACAGTAATTTTAACTATTATCCTACAACACTATATGACTTACATCTGTGTAATGCTTTCCATTTTTGAAGGCTCCTTCATTTATGTTAATTTGCTCTGTGAGATCAGGGAAATGTAATATCTCCTGAAGCTCCAAAGGGTCACACAGCTAAGTCTAAGTACATAACATATCTCATGGTTCCCAGCTCACTAAAAATATATAAAAGTTAAATTTTCTGTTCTGTACATACTCCAACTCTGGGCCAGCTGCACATTTCAGCCACAATACTTGACCTCATTGGTAATTAAATATAATAAAACATTTTAATTACTTTTTTTTTACCATCTAAGACTGAGTTCCACAAGTCCATTTTGTTCACCGTCATTACTCCTGCACAAAGTTTAGTCTCTGGAGTTTAGAGATGTTTGAAAACACCTGTTGCATAAATGGATGAGTGGTTTATTTTCCATCAAGTGGTATTTAATATCTCTTCCTTCAGCTAATTGTACTTCCATTATGTCACCTGCAGCTCTTTCTTACACGTAGATGTCTCTGCAGGTACACATTTATTTCCTCTTACTAGACTGTAGATTCTTAATTATCTATGGCCATAAAGACTTAATACAGGCATCTGTGCTGTAGTGGTATCCAATAAATGGTTGAGAAAATGAAAATTTTCTCCATGCAGTTTAGGAAGCCACTAGAATGCTATGATCACTTATTGGAGACAAGCCCCCCCAACAGTAAACCCTTGATGAATTTCAGGATATCACATCCTGTACTTACAACATTTTCTAAGTGAGTGAATAATTTTCTCTTGGTTTGGAATCATGACACATGTAATAGAAGCCATGACTGCTGCATGTCAATCCATGTGAGAACACGACGTTCCTTGAGAGAGAGAGAGAGACAGACAGAGAGACAGAGAGACTCCTTTAGCCAGTATCACAGAGCAGCAAGCAAAGTAAAAAGCGACCAAATACCCACAGTAGCCACTTGAACTCTGACATTTCTTGTCAATATGTTAACTTTGCCAGTAATTGCTGTCAGTTGGGTACTAAATTTCCTAAATTAGCTGGAGAGTTTTTTTTTTACAAGTCCTGCCTCATGTTTTATATGGAGATCAAGCTCTTATGCTTAAATGTGAGAAATGCAAATGATAAAAAAAATTGCACTTTGCGAATTAGAAAAATGAATATTTCCAAAAGATTTCTACCACACTTCAAGGGACAAAGTGACATTCTCAATCAGGAATAAAGTCCTCCAATTTAAGAAGGAAAAACAGTAGCTTTAAAGGTAAGTAATATATAACATAAAACTACAGTTTGTGAAGAAAATCACTACTTTGAAAGGTTAAAACTATCCACTCTAACTTCAAATACGCTAATTAAAACAATATCTTCTGAAAGAAAAACTGTTAAGTCATATACTTCACAAAACAGTCTACTTTCATTGAAATTCAATTTCATGTAACCAGGGGGTTCTTAAATTGTCATTCAGACCCCTGCATAAATGGTACTGATAGTGGAAATGAGACATTTTTATTGATCATGTGATACAAATCTCTGGATTTCCTTACTCCACGCTTTATTTATTAAGGGTTACACTTTCTCTCCCTTTTATGTCTGTTTTAAGGGACAGTTGGGGTCATGCACTTCTTTTAACTTCCCTACAAAACTGGATTTATTTTGTACTGGAGAAATAGCTGTCTGCCCAATTGATCACTCATTCTTGATTACTTGCTTTCGGTCTTTCTGTTTTTACTCGTAGTAGTCATAAAAAAAAGAAAACTGTCTAATTATAAACTATTAAAGCCTGAGTTTCAAATCTGCTTTTGAATTTTTTGTAAACAATTTTATTTTTTTTTTATTTCTGAACTCACTTATCACCTACAGCTTCACTGTAATGATGCTTAAGATTTGGTTTTACTATAAATGCAAAAAGCACAATTTCTAAGTATGTCTAACATCAAAACAAAACCCCATCCAATTTGCGTTAGCTCCTAGAAAGTACGAAATGTTCTCATCAACCTGAACAAAAGGCTCAAGCTCAGCCTCTGGGAACATGAGAGCGGGATATCTCTTAGTACAAGTTGCTATCGCAAAATTCCATACTCTAGGTGGCTTTTAAACAAGTGCAAGTTTTTCTCACAGGATTGGATACTGGAAGTCTGAAATGAGGGTGCCAGTATGTTTGGGGTCTGGTGAGGGCCCTCTACTGGGTTGCACATTGTCAACTCCTCTGTTGTATCCTCACATGGGAGAGAGCAGAAAGGGGGGGCCATCCCTCTGGTGAGTCTTATAAAGGTACTAATCCCACTCATAAGGGCTCTACCTCCAAGGAACCGATCTACTCCTAATTACTGCCCTAAGTGACCACCTTCACATATTATCACTTGAGGGGATGTGGTTTCAACATATGAATTTGCCGGGGGGGGACACCAACATTCAGTGCATAACATGGAGTAACTGCCATGTCAAGCCTGGTGCTGAACGGAATCAGAACATAACATCCCCAAATATGTCACTTGACATGAGTATTATCTTGAGCTGAAGGCAAATGAAAAACAGCAGATTCAGGAAAAACTTTCTGCTCTCTTCCTTTTTGCCTAAAAGGCAGAACACAAATTTCCCTTTGTAAAGGTATAATAAATTTCCATTTGTAAATGTCTTCTCTTCTCCGAGACAAGAAAAACAACACTTATCTGCATAAGTGTACTCAACAACACTTATGTACTGTATATTTCCTGGTCACCTTCCGACAGTTTTACTGCCTGTAGGAACCCATCCCCCCGTTCTTCCTTTGTCTAGTCTCTTCTCCGCAATTTATTGCCCATTGCTAAAATGGTATACATGCCCCTGAGGTCTAGCTGTCTCCTTGTGTTTTCATTGCTTTTTTGTGCAAGGCTTGGGTGTGCGTAAAAATATTAACATCTTTTCTCCTGTTAATCTGGCATTTGTCAGTGTAATTCACAGCTTCTCAAACACTGATACTAAGAGGGTAGGAAAATGGGTTTTTATACCAGGAGCACTTTTGGCTGCAAGAAATAGAAAAGCTGTTAAAACAAAGTTGCCCTCTGTAAAGACGTTTGTTATGTCACACAAGAGTTCATAGCATGACAGGACAGGAGTGGTCAGTTGGTTAATGTGTCATCCATTAATCCATGAAGGACCCAGGTTGTTTCCATCTCTTCATACTGCCGTCCTCTGAGTGCAGGCATATGTCCTCAAGCTTGTCTTTTCATGATAGCAAGATGGCAGTAGTAGCTTCAAACATTATATTTTCACGCAACAATATCCAAAAGCCAGGATGAATAGAAAGCGCATTCACTTAAATTCGCCTCCTTATATCCTTAAGAATGGTTCCACTTCCTAGGGGTTGTCCAACTGATTTCCCTTCACATCTCACGTGCCAGAATGCTGTCACATGTTCATGCCAGAATGAATCACTTGGCAGGGGTGTGGAATTACCATAATTGGCTTGGACTAATCAAGCTTCACCCCTGGAGTGGGAAAAGAAGCCAAATTCTCCTGGTGCTGGTGTCCCTCAGCAGACAGAGCATGAACGAAAGCAGCGGATGTTTGTGAGCGGGACACCAACCCACACTGTCTGTCACGCTTGCTAATACAATCTCTTTGTTCTGCTCAGGCATTTCTTTCTCTCCTACTTTCATTAATTACTTAAAATACCGACTTACTTGTTTTATTTGCCACAACCACATTTTTGTAGTACCAGCTTCAAGAGTTCCCAACAGACCACTTTGTGGCACGTCTTATAAATAGGCTACATTCATTTCACAAAAGAAGCCCTTACAAGCACATTAAGAAATGCAATTGTCCATTAACCTTCCTAATCTTTGAAGATCAGGAACATAATTCACTCAAGATACCTGGGGGCAGGAAGGAGCCACAACATCACTCAGCAGATTCTATTACTTTAGTTCTTCAGAATCCAAGATCAGGATGTTGTGGTACCTGATAAGTTCCTCAACAGCAAGACTCTCAGCTCCCACAGTGATACATTATGGGCAGTTAATAAAGACTTATTGGATAAATTAATAAATTAGTGTTATTCTTTTTGTGACTCGCTTCTACAGTCTGACAAGATGAAAATTGCCCTTTGGAAACTCATTAAACCTCCTATATCTATTTACGGTCTGATTTTCCTTTACCCCAGAGATTCTAGATTCCTCCTGCAACAATGACCACTTGCATTAAACTATATTAAATTAATAAAATCCATTAAACTACACCATCCTGTCTCACAACACTGTACACATTTGCATTATTGCTTGACATATTATGTTCAGGGAATATAATAATAATATTATTTCTCCTTACATTTGGGGTTTGCAGGAGTCCACTTCAGAGGGCTATACTACATGCTGTGGTGTTATAAGGCTTTCCGTGGGCTGACCTTGGCCACAGTCCAGTGTCATGTCATGACTTTGAACAGCTCCGGAAGCATTCTACCATTCAGCTTTCAATTTTCTTCATATTCTCTACTTTATACCTCTTCAGTGCATTTTCTTGTACAGTTTCCTCTGCCTAAAATACCATTTCCTCCCTGGTCTACCTTTGAACCTTCCCTTGAGATCTTCTTCAGACATAGTTTGCCAGATAGCCCCAAGCAAAATTAAGCACCCTTTTTCTAAGCTCCTTTAACTAGGTTTTTCTCTTTTTTTATCTCAAAGAATTTTATTATTGTTTTAATAGGCATTTTTGAAGCAGGTTTTTAAAAAATCACAGCAAAATTGAGAAGAAAGAACAGAGATTTTCCATATAAACCCAGCCCTCACAAGCACATGGCTTCCCACATTATCAACAGCCCCCATCGAAGTGGTGGTATACATGCTATGAGTTTAGGCAAATATGTAATGACAAGGATCCACCATAGTATCATACAGAGTATTTTCACTGTCCTAAAGTCATCGTTGCTCTGCCTATTCATCCCTCCCCCCACCCAACAGCCAGTGATCTTTCCTAGAGTGTCATACAGTTGGAGTCACATAGTATGCAGACTTTTCAGATTGACTTCTCTCTCTTAGTAAAATGCATTTAAGCTTCCTCCATGTTTTGTAATGGCTTAATAGCTCATTTGGTCCTTTAACTCTGTTTTATTATAACTTCACTTCAGTTCATTTTGGCTCTTTGACATGCTTGTTTCCTTTTTGGATGGTGAATTTCTTGAATATGAATTTTTAATTTTTTTTATTTCACTTGCCTTTTATAGTGACTTGAACATAGAAAATACTTACTAAATTTTTGCTAAGTTAAAATTTTGAATTGAACATTAATCTATACCAAGCAAAGAATATTTATAATATCGCTACAGACCTAGTGTCTTGTGTGAATTATACTACCTTAATTTCAATCCTTTCTTAGTGCTTGCTATGACTACAACTAGTCTGCCCCATTGACAGAAATGCCCTTGAAGGAAACATATTTCTCAGAGTTAAATTTTACTATTACAGATTTGAATGGGAAGGGCCATATACTGAAGCCTTTTTTTGTATGTTTACTACCCAGTGAATTTAATGCTGCTATTCAACTACCCAAAACACTTTAGATTTTTCCCATTTCTTTTTCTCGCTTTTTCTTTTTCTTTCTCTTTTTTCTTTTCTTTTTCTATCAGAATATTGTAAAGCATCCAAATAAATGATGTGTAAGATTTTTATAAAATAAATGGTCAATACACATGATCTTTAGTTACTTTATACTTTAGTTCAAATGGAATAGCAATGGCAATATTATCTCTTTAAAATTCCAATAAGTAAATATTTTGTCTACTGTTTTTGCATAAAAATTTAGGAACATCTCCATACTTTGTAACTGTTTCTCTTTTCACAACTAGCATTCCGGGCCACAGTAACTGTCTTATTTACTAAGGATTTTTATTTATCTCCTAGAGTGTAAATACTTCAGGAACAGTAACTTTTCCTTCTTTACTGATATACACCAAAACCCTACCAGCCCTGGCTGGTGTAGCTCAGTGGATTGAGTGCAGGCCTGTGAACCAGAGGATTGAGGTTCAATTCCCAGTCAGGGCATATGCCTAGGTTGCAGGCCAGTTCCCAGCAGGGGATGCATGAGAGGCAACCATACATTGATATTTCTCTCCTTCTCTCCTTCCCTTCCCCTCTAAAGATAAATAAAATCTTTAATTTTTTTTTTTAAAAAGACCCTACCAGAGTGCCTGGCTCATGGTATAGGCACTGAGTCACTTTTTGTTGGGTTGTGGGGAATGAATTTATCCATAGCTTCTGTATCCACACATCTAGTTGCAAAGACCTTTGTATTTTCTCTCACTGTTTTCTTTCATTCTTGTTTCTTATTTTCCTTTCCCTTATTAAATCCTGCATGTACTTACACATGCAAAAAAAAAAGAAAATCTAACACTGAATTCAGCTCTTTTCGCTTCCCAATCTATTTTATACACCAAAGTCAATTTCAACTTTCAAAACCCTGAAAGTCCCTATTATACCAATAATGTCTTAATTGAAATTCAAAGGCTTTTATAATTTGGCCCAACTTAATTCAGCTCTAATTCAACCTGGCTGCCTAAGCATCATTTCTGAACAAATTTACTTTATACTTTCCTGCCTTCTGTCAACCGCTCATACCCTTGACTTCTCAGAGAATGCTCCCTCTTTTCTCTGTATTTGTGTCCACAGGTAGGCATCTTACAAATTTCAGGCTCAAGTTATTTCACTTCCTCCAAGAGATCCTCCCTGATTATTCCAAATGATGCCCCAATAATGAGCACAATTATGGTTTTAAAGTATGAGAAGCTAATGGAATATACAAATTCATTATAGAGACAACTGTGTATATTCACATCTGCCCACAATTCTCCAAAGAAGTCAAAAATACTTTCAGTCACCTGTGCCACTCACAGATTAGCTTCTGTCTTCATGGTTTCAATGTTTTGTTTTGTTTTTTAATCTTTTCAACTGAATTATCAGTCCCTGCAGGGCATGAAGCATGTCATGGACATATATATCCCTATACATGTACCGCAATGTATTGATTAAAGCTTAAAACTTTTAAAAACTAAAAAATTGTAGTTTATTGAAGTCTATCTTATAAACAATTTTCAGTAAGACAACTAAGCCTATATATTTTAATCATACTACCCACTGTATAATTAATTAGTAATACATGTGTTCATAACTACATCTTTTAAATCTCAAGTCATATTTAATACTATTCTAATTTGAGAAATTCAAATGACTTAAATATAATTTTGATAATATTTTGATTATACAGGAAAGAAAAAATGAAGCTGTTCTCTGAGGAATATTGTGCCTTAGTGGCCCCATGTCTTCACTATGCCTTACTCTTTCCTCTCCAAAACCAATCACCAATTGTTGTGCCTGTGTCTGCAACCTAAAGCCAAACAAGATACATTTCTTTAGGTTAAATTTGTAGTAAAATGCATAAGTGCCAAAATAAAAATGTGATGGGGGCCAGAGAAGGGAATCACAGAGAGAGAAATGATCTCTAAAAAGGAGAAAAATAATTTTATGTCTTTAATTTTCATAGTAACATGTAATGAAAATATATTTTTAAATCCCTAAATGGATTTATTTCATGTCATGAAATACTTGTCTCTCAAAAAAACTAAAATCCCTTCTCTCTTATCTTATCTCTGCTAAAAGAGGAAATATTGTAGCTTTTTAATGTACAGCATTCAATTTGTAGAGAATTCTTAAAATCAAAGATAAAGCCAATTTCAAAGGAATAGGTAACCATATTAGGATTCTTCTGCAAGAATGTACTTGTTTCACTCAGATTCTCCAGAGGAAATAAACACAGTTAGAATATACAAAAAACCATTCATCATTTTGTTAA
>PVKM010006669.1:0-43567 GCA_004027735.1 Carollia perspicillata
GCACACCCCCAGCCTGTCAGAAGCCCCATGAAGGAGGTGATAGGCTTGGAGTGCAGACAGGAGCACAACTGCTTGCCCTCCAAAGGCCAGCCCTTGCCTCATAGGCCATGCTGTCACTCTGTTTCACATCTAAGGCGTTCATCAGTGAAAGCCCCTCCCACCACAACTGAAACCCTGATGGGATGACAGACACACTCACATTCCAGTCAATGGTGGAGTAGAAGACATGCCGCTTGATTTCCTCTGCCCCATCAGGGCCGGACCCTGAAAGAGTCCAGATGAGGGGTCTGCAGATGGTTCAAACTCCAGACACCATCGAGCAACTGCACTAGTCTGAGACCAGCAGCTGGAGCAGTCCACTGGGAGCAAGGGGGAAAGGCTTATCCTGCCCCAAATCCACCCAGCCATCACTCTAAGGCCTTTTGCCCACTCAGCATTTTCCACTTTCTGGGGCCTCTTACTGTCAAGCTCCAACATATTGACAAAAGAAGGCAGGCTCAGAGAGGTTACGTAACACGTCCAAGGCCACACAGGACAGCCTAAACTTGTTCCAACATATGCTGAGGGCCTCCATCTCCCTCCCATGCCAGGCATCATCTCTGTTATTCTTATCCCATTGCCCCTGTCAGTCACCAGACAGGCTCTCTTTCCATTCAACCCCAAGGACCTGGTTCATGGCTCATTTGAACACCGGAGCCAAGACAAATTGAGCAACTAGTACACACCAGACACATTCATGTGATTTCATTTAATCAACAAAGCTTGAGATCATCCTATCCCACAAAGATGAGGACCTGGTGCACCAGGAGGTGAAGTCAACTGCCTTGGGTCACTTAGTTCATAAACGGCACTCATTCATTCAACAAATATTTATGGAGGGACTACTGCATGCCAAGCAGTGGGGGGGACCTGACACGGGTCTGGGATCGGGACCTGAGCCTCTGACTCCCGAGCTCATGCTCTTCCTCTTGTGCCAGCAGCCTTGGCAGAGGAGCTATGTGGGGGCCTCTGTCCTTGTCCCCAGGGGAAGTGGGGATGACTCAGTTCCTGTCCTCCCCCCTACACACAGGTCACCCCACTGCCCCAAACACCACACATGGAGCCAGAAAGCAGGATGGCCAGAGGCATTGTCTGCCCACACAAAGGACAACAGTCCCTTTCAGCCCCAGATGTGGCCCCGTGGCCTGGGCTGCAGCTGTATCCCGCTCCCCTCCCGAGCTAGGGTTGCTTACCGAGTCGATTTGCAGGATTCCGCTTGAACAGGGCCCGCAGGAGGCTCTGGGCTTCTGTGCTCAGAAACTGGGGCATGCCTAGCTTTGCCCTGAAACAGCCCCCGGGTCTCATCAGGGCCAAGCTCTGCCCCTGAGACCCCATTTCCCCTCCCACTTCTGTCCAGGTCTAGTTTCCAGCTTAGTCCAGACAAGCCATCCACTAACTCACCTTCTGGGGTTCCCCTCCCACAGGCCCTGGTGGATGAACAAGGGGCCCTAGAATGCTTCATCCAGAGGAGTGTCCCATTAATGGAGGAATCTGAGGCAGGTATAGGGTATTATTCTGGCCACTTAAACTAGGCCCTGAGGGGACCCTGAGGTGTAAGGGAGGAGCTGATGCTTACTTCAGAATCAGTGTCATGGTCTCCTTTCGGTCCTTCCCCTGAAAGGGCAGGGAGCCTGTCAGCATCTCAAACTGCAGAAGACAAGGGTCTATTCAGGCTCTGGTCCCTATCTTCTATGCCCCCCACCTCCTCCCCGCAGGCCACTCAGCTCCATTCCCAGGATTCTTGCTAGCCTGTTGGAAGTTCACCTGAATCAAGAATTGATTCCCTCTCCCCTCTGTTAGAACACCAGGAGTAATAAGTAATAAGGGCCTGAAGCTGGGGAGGGGCCCGGGCCCGGGCCCAGGCCCATTCCCAGGCTGGGGGCAACCCAGGTGGGTACAAGCCTGAAATTCTTCCAAGGAAGGAAACTGCAGCTGGGTGGAAGGTGAGGCCACCTTGACTATGAGAGGAAAAGAGAGACTTAGAGACCATCAGTCCCCTGGCTGTATAGATGAGGAAACTGGGGCCTGAGGCCTGGGTTGGATACTTTACCCCTGCGTGGGCACTCACCATCAACACCCCATAGGACCACCAATCTGCACTGTGGGTGTGGCCCTGGCGGTTGACAACCTCGGGAGCCATGTACTCCACTGTCCCACAGAAGGAATAGGCCTTCTTCTCATGGTCAATGGCCTCCTTGCTCAGGCCAAAGTCTGCACAAAGAGGGAAAAAGGGTACATCTTAGGACCCCCCAACCTTCTTTGCCACCATACCCTGCACAGCCAGCCTCCCTGCCCAGAGGCCTGAGGGCATTACCCTCAGGACATTCAGGAGTAAACTGAGGCCCAGAGAGGCTAGGTAACTTGCACAAGGTTACACAATGGGAAGCTGGAGTTCAAACCCAGGCTATTCCAAGTCTGGGGCCTCAGCTTTTTATCACTTCTGAGTGCCTAGCACAGACTCTCAGGAAGAACAGATCCCTCAGCACTCAGCCAAGGCCAGTCAAGAGCCCATCCTGCCCTTTCCTGGGACTGGAGAGAATAGGTGCCCTTCACTCACCGGTGAGTTTGATGTGGCCCTCCTCATCCAGAAGGATGCTGTAATGGAGAGAGGGGAGTCAGGGCCCCTCAGCTGTGGCTCCTTGATGGGTTTTAGTGACACCATGGGGGCTGTGGGGGTTGGCCCAGCCCAGAGAAGGTGATCCACCCAGATGCATCTAATGAATGGGTGGGTGAAGCAGGGTGGTGGCAGTCTGTGGGTGGTGGTGCAGGTGTATTGGCTAGCTTCTTTGCTAATCTTTGAAATACTGTGTGAGGTAGGTACTATTATAGCTGTATTTTAACAATGGGGAAACTAAGGCTCAAGGAGTTTAAAGAACTCCCATTGGTAACAGAGCTAGTAGGTGGTAGAGACAAGGTTTGAATTCAAGTTGAACTCTACAGCCAGATCTCCTTCCAACTTAGCACCTGCCCCTGGCTCCCAAGTTACCATTTAAGGATATTTACATGTTAAGGAAAATTCTAGAGGCCATATCAAGGAATGACCTTTAAGATGGTAGTATCTCAGGTGTCATACTGGTTTAGCAAAAAGGTAGGCAACACACCTTCATGGAGGTACCTGGCCCTTGGCAATGGTAACACTAGTGATTAGGCAGCCCCCAAAGGTAAGCCTGCCACCACCACTCCACTGTACCCACCCATTCATGGGGCAGCCCAAGAGAGAAAGATATTCTTGGGGAGAGTCACAATCACCCTCACTGGTGCACCCCTGTCCTAGAAGAGGCCCCAAGGCCTGCCTCTGTACTCCCCAGGGAGGCCAGTTGAGGCTGGAGCTTCACTCACTTCTCAGGCTTGAGGTCTCTGTAAATGATGCCCAGGCTATGCAGGTGGTCTAGGCCCAAAGCCAGCTCAGCCAAGTAAAACTTCACATCCTCCTCTGTGAACATAACCTGCAACAGGCAGGAGGGGGCCTCAGCTCGGATTGCCTCTCCTCCAGGAGCTGGGGCACTGGGCAGTCAGCAGCTTCCTAGTCCTGAGGGTCCAACTTGAGAAGGACCCTTAGAGACTCCAGTGTCATCCACCCTACTCTTTATAAAAGGGTTTGAGGTGTGAAATGACGAATATACATGTCACCCATTGTGGCATTGCTTGGAAATAGCGAAAGCTTGGAAACAGCCCAAGGACTGAGGAGTAGAAGATGGAATAACTGCCTCTCCCTGCATGACGGAGTGCTGGGCAGCCATAAACTACAGCAAGGAGTTTCCCCTGTTCTGATATGGATGGATCTCTCAGATATACTACCTTGAAAAAAAGCACGGTACAGAACAGTATCACAGAATAGTACTTTTTATACAAAAATGTGGGGGTTGGGCACTGGCTGGTGTGGCTCAGTGGGTTGAGTGCCAGCCTGTGAACCAAAAGGTTGCCAGTTCAGTTCTCAGTCAGGGCACATGCCTGGGTTGTGGGTCAGGTCCCCAGTTAGCGGTATGTGAGAAGCAACTAATTGATGTATCTCTCACAGATCACTGTTGCTCTCCCTTTCATTCTCCCTCCCTTCCCTTCTCTCTGAAATAAATAAAATCTTTAAAAAAATATGGGGGTTGAGATTCAGAACATATATAAGAATGGTGTATATTTCCAAAGAGACACAGGAAGCTTAAACAAGAAACCAATAAAAATGTTTACCTATGTGGGGTTAGAGGGGACTGGGGTGGGCTGAAGACATCTCAATGATCTTTTTCAAACATATAAATGTATTACCTATTCAAACATTAAAATAGCATTAAAAAAAATTTTTTTTAAGTTTAGCTCTCTTCTAAAACTTGAATTGTATGAATGGTCCCACTTTTCTATCTAGCTCAAACTCTTTTAGGTCAGTTAAAAATCCTTTTGATTAGTACATGGGATATAACATTAAAGTATCTAGCTTTCTGGGTAGATTTGGGCTTCTCCTCAACCTCATGGCCCTCCCTAAGGCAGCCCTGGAAGAATGGAGGTGGAGAGGCGAAAGCCACCCTTAGCTCCACATCACAGTGGCATCAGATCCAAGGCCTGATCCTCCTTGACCCATCTTAGGGGAAACTCTCAAAGTCTTTGAGAGTGTGAACTCTGTCCCAGAGTAGGTTCCTGGGTTAGGGACTGCTACACAGGCCTGGGTGGTTCCAGGTCTAGGCCACAGTGGACATGTCCTTCATAGGGCCCTGGGATGCGAGGAATTGTCCTTCCAACTTCATCCTGGGGCCCTCTGGTAGTAGGGTACCATCTCACCTCTTTGGAGAGCCGTGTGAAGAGGTCCCCACCACGAAGGAAGTCCAGAATAAGATAGAGCTTGCCCTCGGTCTGGAAGGCTGGAGAGAGGGGAAAAGGCAATGATAGGGCCAGATGATCCCTGACCCTCTGTCTCCAGCTCCTTTGGCTTGCCAGGTGGGCGACGTACAGGGAAGACAGCAGCCCACAGGCAAGGGCAAAGGCTGGCAGATAGGGTGGTAACTCAGGGAGGGTCTGCGGTCTCACCATAGTGCAGCTTCACCACAAATGGGTGGTTTACATCAGCCAGGATGTCTCTCTCCATCTTGGTCCGAACGCGGTCACGCACTGGCCAGAGGAGAAAGGAGGTCATCAAGAGTCTGGTCACTCCCAAGCCCTGGCTGAGAAGAGTTCTCTCTTCCATCTGCTACTCACACTTCATGGCAATGCCCAGGGCTGGGCCCTTCGTGCCCTGCCCATCCCTCTGGCCCCATCTCGGGCCATTTAGCCCAGTCAGTCTGAGCAACCTGTTCTTCTGTGTGCCCTCAGCCTTTGCCCCTAGGGCTCCCCCAGGACGCCTTCACAAGCCCTCTCTCGATCTGGCAAGATAAAAATCCCCAATTCCAGTCAGGAGGCTGGTGAGAACAGTCACTTAGGGAGCTACTTACAAAGGCAGATTCCTGGGGCGTCAAATTCAGACTCACAGGTCTGAGCAGACATACTTTTTTTTGTAAAGAATAAAAGTCCCACAACTGTAATGGCATAATCAATAAAATATATTTTAAAATAAATAAACTAAATTAAAAGAACAAAAGTCCTGTCCTGACTAGTGTGGCTCAGTTGGTTGGAGTGTTGTCCTGCAAACCAAAGGGTCGCAGGTTTGTTTCCCAATCAGGGCACGTGCCTGGGTTGTAGGTTTGGTCCCTGGTCAAGATGTGTACAAGAGGACAATGAACGATGTTTCTCTCCCTTTGTTTCCCCCTTCCTTCCCCTCTCCCTCAAAATGAATAAAAATATTTTTTTAAAAAAAGAATAAGTCCCTAAGCAAGTCTGATCATCAGCAGTTCCTTCTTTAACTTAGTTTAAGCCTCACCTCCTCCAGGAAGTCTTCTTTAACCCTGCCTAGCTAAGGGCCCTAAGTTAGGGCCCTCTCCCCTACCATGCTCTGATTCCCCCTCTATTTTAATGTTTTTGTTTCCTTCACCAAACATGTCAGGGACCATGCTGGGGTTAACTATTCCAGTCACTGTTTCCCAAATACTGTATGCCTTACATGTTCAAACCACCCCTACGATTTTGTCTAGGCGAACAGTTGCTCCTTCCTGGGGTACCCTTCCTTTCCTATTTTCAGTCTGGAGAACTCTCAGCTCATCCTGCAAGGCATTGTTTGACTGGTTACTCCTTATGGGAGCCTATCCCCTGGGAGTCTGCACCCTCTCTTCCCCAGGGCTCCCCAGTCACAGCATTGACTGTACTGCACTGCAGGGTCTGCTCAGCCTTTCTAGCCCCAGCCTGGGAGCCCTTCCAAGCAGGGACCAAGTCTTTTCATCCTTCTCTTCCCCTGTGGCTCCCATCATCACTCCTGGGGAATGACTCCCACCCCCAGCAGGCTGGCCTTGGGAAATCAAAGCTCTCTCACCCCACAGACAGCCCTTCACGGGCCTGTTCTCAGCCATCCCTTACCCTGCACCCCACCTTATCGAGAAGCCAGGGTCCATTCACAAGAATAGACCTGTAATACCCCCAAGGCCAACATTTTTAATTTTCCCCACCCTACCCTAGCCCAGGCCAATTCTACCTGGTCAGTGGCTATACTGGCTCCCAGGCTAATTAGAGTCACTGCCCAGCCCAAAGCCTACTACCACCTATCCTCATGCCCTTCCTAAGTCCTGGAATTATAGACCTGGGCTTAGGCTCCCTTCTGAACTTTGTCATCCACCTCTGTGGCCCTGCTTTGACTCACCCTCGCCTACCTGCCCAGCTGCCTCACGTCCTTCTCTACCCTGAGAGGTCTCCCTCAGACTCTTCTAACATCATGAAGCACTATGCTGGCTGCAGGCCTCTGCCCAAGCAACCTGACACCTGATGGGCCCCACCACAAATACACACCCTCCTTCCAGATATTCACCTTCAGCTACAGTCATTGGCACTTGGTGTGGGGAATGGGGGTGGGGATGCAATTAACCCCCAGAAGTCTTTTCTTCTGAATGGACCCTGTCTTTGAGATAAGGTGGGATGCAGGGTAAGGGGTGGCTGAGAACAGGCCTGTTTCTCCACCTTCAGACCAGGAGCTCCTGGAGATAGAGCTATGTCTTCTACTAGACACAAGGCCCTGGAGAGCTTGGCTGTCTCCCTTGATCCCGTGCCCAGCCTGGGCTCTGCGTGTGGAAGTGCTCTCCACTCACCTTTCAGTGTTGCCTTTTTCAGTACCTTCATGGCATACAGGTGCCCACTGTCAGGCCGTGTCACCTTCCGCACCAGGAAGACCTGAGAAGGCAGTTGAGGGGAAAGCAGAGGAGAAGCTGGGGTGGGGACTGAGCCCATCAGCTCCCATCCTCCAGGTCCCAGAATGACCTCTAACTTCCCTGCGCCCCACATTGACCTTTCGTCCTCCCTAGGTACTAAGGTGACCTCTTGTCCTACCCTCAGACCCATCAATACTTGCCCTCTGATCCTTTGAACCCTAAGGTGTCCCCTCAATCCCGCCTCTGACATGACCAGTGCTGCCCTCCCAGCTGTGGGCTCAAGACTCACTTTGCCAAAGGATCCCTGGCCCAGAACCTTGAGCAGCTCAAAATGGGATGGATCAGCCTTCTCAGAGCCAGCCTTGACATGATGTGTGATGGAGATCTCCTTGAGGACACCCTCATCCTGATGGAGGGATAGAGCTGGTGAGCATGGTGAGCCCCATCCAGGTCAGCATGGGGCATGTACCCCTTCCAAGTCCACTCCCACCAGACATCAGCAGACAGGGCCCTGCAGGCCCTGACAGGGGCAGCCTCCAAGTTCATCAATACCAAAGGGCTTCAAAGGCCAGGGAGGGTCAAACTATCAAGGTGCCACGTCAGGTAAGGCACTGCTCCTATTGCTCCAGCCTGTTTGGACCCAAGGGGATGTGCAGGCACAGCCAAGGCTGGCCAGGCTGAGCCAACCGCAGTCTCTTGCTAAGGCCCAGAGACCTGCCTCAGGTCCTCCCCTCCCCCTGCTATAAAGGTTTTGGTTTTGCCACAATAGGAAGTAGGGCTTGTTCTCATATTGGGGAGGCAGAGCTGGGTTGTTGTTCCTGGACAGGATGGATGACAGGATCCCTCCAGCCAAAAGGACAGGGCTGAGATGCATAGAAACCCACGAGTCACCTGAGACTCTCCCACCAACTGAGTAAGTGCCAGTCTGGGATGGGCAGGAGCTAAGGCCAAAGACTCATTGCCTCACCCTCCAAAAGTTCTCTCACACAAATCTACTAGAAACCCCTCACCAGGTCGTACTTGTTCTAGGACCCCTCTACCCTCCCTCCAATCTGTCCATGTTATCCTAGAGCCCTAAATTGCCTCCTCACTTCCCCAGGAAGCAAGTCTGAGCAGAGTCCAGCCACCCAGCAGGCCCAGGTCTGGGCTAGGAGAGCCCAAAGCCAGCTGAGGCCAAATTGGCTGCCCAGGCACCTGATCCAAGGGCCACAGCCAGGCCAACTCATCTGGGCACACTCACCGAGTCCCGCCTGGGGCCAGAGCCAGGGCCAGGGGCAGGCAGAGCGATCTGGCTGATCCTGGGCCGCTGCTTCCTGGGCAGCCAGGGGAGCAGGGCCCAGAGCCGCAGACGGGGCGGCTTGGGATCCAGCTCCATCCGCCCAGCAGGGCCAAGGCACCATGGCAGGAGCAGGCAGCCTCCAGGGCTGCCTCAGAGGTGGCCAGGCCCAAGGCGGATGTGCAGGTTGAGGGCGGGGGCTGAGCCCAGGCCGCCAATCACTCAGGGCCTGTGGTTTCCTCGCTCCAGGCCTACACCCTTACCACGTTCCCTTCCTCTCTCTTCCCCCTCCCTATCGCCTGAGGGCTGCCCTCTGGCCCTCCACCCCCATCCTCCCTGTGGGCCTGCAAAGGGAAAGCCCCATGCCAACTCAGCTGCTGAGGAGCAGATAGGTACCCAACAGGCAGAGACAGGCACCCAACATGTAGAAAGAGATAAAGAGAGACACCTAATAGGCAGAGGCAGGCACCCAGCATGTAAAGGCAGATAAAGAGGGACATCCAGTATGTAGAGGCAGGCACCCAACAGGTGAAAACTGATGAATGTGGGCAGAGGTAGAGGCCAGAGGGCAAACATGCCCAAAGGGCAGGGATGGATAGAAACACCGACACAAGCCAATAGGCAGAAGAAGAACACATATCCAACAAACAGAGGCAGGAGAGGACTCATACCTAACAGGCAGAGGCAGATGGGGACACATTCAACAGGCAAAGATAGATGGGGACATGTGTCCAGCCGACAAACACAGAAGGGGACATGAACCCAACAGGCAAAGGCAGATGGGGACCCAACAGGCAGCGGCAGATGGGGACTTAGATCCAACAGGTGGAGACAGATGGGGACATGTACTCAACAGGTAGAAACAGAAGGGGACATAAACCAACAGGCACCTAATACATGACATGTACTCAACAGGTGAAGACAGGCCCTCATCATGCAGTAACAGACAGGAGCCCAACAACAGAGGCAGGTGGGCAGCAGACAGAGACAGCCAGTCAGTGAGGCCCAAGTAGACACACAGGTACCCAGGGAAGACACACAGGCAGGAAAGACACATAGATACCCAGGAAGTCAGACTCTGAACTCAAAGGCAGAGTTCTGGTTCTTGCTGGTCTGCCCTAGGGGTGGGAAAAGAGGTGAGAGGATGTCACCTGAAAACTTGGGAGAACAGTCCAGCATTTGTGGCAGACCCATCTCTGAGGTCCTCCACTTCTGAGGGGGGCCCAGGAATAAAAGAGTGGGCAAGAGGGACATCTAAGTGCAAACTGATGACTTTGACTCTAATCTAAATATCCTAAAGACTTATGCCCATTTCAGGAAGAAAAAACTGAGACCCAAGGGACGGTGACTCACCCAGGCTCAAAGTAAAGCGGTAGCAGAACCCAAGTCCTTCCCCTGGTTACTGCCAGGCCTGCAGCTGGCAGGCCACAAGTGCCAGGAAAGGGTGGGTAGGTAAGTCACCCATCCAAGCTTGCCCCCTCCCTCTGTACTAGGGTCAGTCTGGGGACTTCCCATTCCAGGTCTTGACCCTCAGAGACACAGTGAAATCTTCAGGGCACCCTGAACAGCCACAAAAGCTGCAGCCACAAAAAGCTGCAAGCTAACTGGGCCTGTGTGGAATACAGAGTCACAGGTGATAAGGTGCTGATGCGGTGGTAGGACAGGCAGAAAGCTACACAGCAAGCCCTGCCTGCCCCACCCTGAGGTCTGAGCTTCCATTTGCCTATCTGTCTGTGACTGAGAACACTCCTAGGGACAGAGGCAGTCGCCCGGAAACCCCAGGGGACAGAGCTACCCCCATAGCCATTCCTTGCCCAGAGTCATGGTGACAGACACTGCTGGAGGCAGGCCAACCCTCTGCTCACCTTTCTGGGACAGGAGAGTGAGTCTCTTTCAAACCTAAGGAAATCTGCCGGGGTCTGCATGGTGGGGCTCAAGTCTGCAGCCACAGTGCCCCATTGCTCCCTTTACTTCTGCTTTTTCAGCCTCCCCAGCCCAAAAGGCAGGGTCTCTGACACCCTCCTTCTCACTTCCCCTTCTGCGGGGAGGAGGGACAGACGATGGATCAGGCTCCCTTGCTGAGGAGGGGACTATAGACCCCAAGCCCGTGATTATGGGGTGGGGGAGGGATACACTCCTCCTGTCTCCTCTGATCCTAAGGAGGGAAGACTGGAACACAGAGTCACAGTGATGAAGTGCTGACAGTGGGCATGCAGCACCTGCAAACGTGCCTTAGGAGAATGAGAAGCAGAAGTCAGCAAGCCATGAGCTCTGACTACCCTGGACCCAGAGAGTAGACACTCCTTACCCCATAGTGACTGTCCCATGGCCCACCCAAAGTGACAGCCCACAGAGCAGGCACGACCACACCCAGCCCTGTCCTGAAGAGCCTGACAGTCCAGTGCCCTGGGAAGGGCAAGGGGGCTGAAGGCCCTGGACAGGAACCACAGAGCTCTGAGATGAGGAGCAGGTAGCCATGGGCTGGGGTTGACCAGACCCAGCCCCCTTCCATGTGACCTCGCTGCATCACTCACACCAGTATACCCACAGGAACTGACACACACACAAATACACCAGGCCAATGATCGGAAATCATTTCCACACACATCCCCTATGTGGAAACACACGCCCCCGCATACACACGGACTTCCCCTTCCAGTCCTCAGAGGGCCTCCAATAACGGGTTGATGATGGCCTGCCAGGGTTGTAAAAGATGCCTCCTTAGACTGGGGTTTCTCATTGCACCCCAGCTTCTTCAGGCAGGAGTTTGCAGGCTGGGACAGCCCGGGACCCCCTAACCCTTGAATCCCTGAGAAGCAGAGGAAGATTCTCTGTGGCTAGCAGGGCACAGGAAGGGGTAATAAGAAGGAAAGAATCTCAGAGCTGCCTTCACTGAAGGGTATGTGCAGGGCCCATGAGGCCTCTGGGTGGCAGAAGGGTGAGGACAGGCACCAGACCACATCCCCTGGTCCCTGCCCCATTCCCCCCTATACATACTTCCTCTTATTTACTTCCTCCCACAAGGCAGCTGGGAGAGAAGACCAGAGCCCCCTGCCTGATCGCTTGTCCCTAGGGTTCTCACCCTGGGCCTCCCTCCACCAGCCACAGCCCAAGTCCAACTGCCAATCTCTAGCCCTAAGAAATAGCAACAGCCCCTTTCCCAGCTGGCAGCACCTACAGGGTCTCCCAGGTGCTGCCCCTCTAGTAGGACAGATGTCTACAGACGTGTCTCCCAGCATACCTCTGGGCAGGTGAGGAGGGGTCCGCAGTTCCCAGGCATCCTTGATGGGGGAGCTGGCCTCAGGCACTAGGTCGGGACTGGCATGGAGCGACAATGAGAATTATGCCTCCTATTATTGAGCCATTCATTGCATGAGGCCATTCTTTCCTTCAACTGTTGCTGGTATGGATTCTGCCAGACCATGTGTCTTAGCCCCATTTCAGAGATAAGGAAACTAGACTCAGAGATAAAATGACTTGTCCAAGGCTACATGGCTAGAAAGTGGGAGGGCTAAGAGCAAAATCAAAGTCTGTTTGCTTCCAAAGCCTACACTCCTAAGCATTTTATTATTGCCCTCCTTGAAAGGCCAGCCAGCCAGTGTCCCATCTGGATATCACTCATAGCTACTGGCCCCCTGCTTTGTCCTCCAGGCCAGGAGCCAGACACTAGGAAGCACACACATTAAGGCAGATGCCAACCTTGACCTCAGGTAGCTCCAAAAAATCAATACATGATAACAAAACACATTTGAGCAGTGACAGAGCTACAGTCAGGGGCTGTGGCTGCCCAGAGGCTGTAACTATCTGCATTAGGTGAGGTCCAAGAACCTTCTAGAGAGGGGGCAGTCTAGCTAGACCCTGAGGAAGAACAGGCGTTGGCCAAACAGAAAGCAGAAAAGAGACACTTCATGTAGAGATACCAGGGTGAACAAGAGGCTTAAGGCTAGGAGTGCAGGCTGGGAGGTTAAGAATTGTCCATTCACTAGCTGAGCGCTCGCAGGCAAACTCTCTCCCTGCCTAAGCCTCAGTTTCCTCCTCTGTAAAACAAAGGTTAAAATGAGATGTTTCTAGAAGCAAAATGGGATACAGGGGCAAAGGGACATAGTAAACAGAACTTCTCCCTGGATTAGTCTGCAGTCTTACTGCTGCAGTGTCTCCTCTGGGCAGGTGAAAGGGACACAACCCAGCCACAGGGTCCCAGGTGCTGGGGAGGGTGGGCTAGCCTGCACCAGCCAGTCCAAGGGAAGTTCCCCACAACACCTGAGGCTACCCGAAGTCCACAGTCACATCCTGCCTGAGCTCCAGCCAGGGGAGCAAGATGGATCCGGGAGGGATCAGGGTTTCATAAACAGGAAGAGAGGAGGGGTGGGGGGAGAGGCTCAGCTCTCAAAATAGACCTACAGGCACTTCAAAGGGTCCAGCTCCGGAGATAGCCAGGGGAGGGGGCCTGGGGTGCCCAGTCTACCCCCAGGAAGGAAGGGAGGGTAAATGGAACCCTAATGTGCCTGAGGACACCAGGTGCACCCTAGGTACTGAAAAGATCCAGGGAGCTCTCACCCTAGACTGCCATCTGCACTATGGCTGCTAACCCCAAATCCCCCTTTCTGCTTGAAACAAATAAAATAAACAAATTTTGAACACCAACACTGTACCTCACACCTTGTTAGATTCTTTAATTTATACGCATCACATGCCCTCCTCCATGCCTTCTTCCAGGTGGCCCTGAAGGATGGACTCAATTCTACAGAAAAAGCATCTGAGCTTCAGAAGAGCGAACCACTCACCCAAGGTTATGAGGCAAACAGGAAAGAGGGGAAGGATTCTGAACTCAGAACACCTGACTCCCAAGTCCCCCTCCCACCTCTTCTCCAGGTGGAATATGCACTTTTCTCTCAAGCTGCCCATATCCTGCCTTTCAAGGCCCAGCCAAATGCTAGCTCTATAGGAAGATGGCCTCGTGCCCTGCAGCCTTTCTCAGTGTTTCTTCCTCTGCCAGTAACCATCCATCTGGCCCATGCTCAGTCCTAAGCTCAGATGCCACTAGCAGGGTTCCCCAGGACATGCTCATGTCATCAGGCCACCGAGAGAAATGTAGCCTTGGAAGGTGGTGAATTTCTGTGACCAATATGGGGCCTGGCACAGAATGGAAGTTCTATGTGCCCATAGTCATATTCTCCCCCATCACAGTGCCCACCACGTAGCCTTCCTGTCTCCACCTGCCCCCCTGGGGGCACCCTGAGGGTGGGGGTATTGCTTTCATTTTGTGGTTCCCAGTGCCACAGCAGGGTGCACTGAAAGTCTGAGGAAGCAAAAAATAAACCAGCCCTTGGCCAGCTCATTCCAGTGCACAAAGTGATGAGGTCCTGACCATAGGCTGAGCGCCCCCTAGTGCGTTGGGCCCAGAAGTGAGCACTGGGGATACTGTGCCGTTCTGGGGCAACAGAGAAGATAGATGAACAAATTCCTAGGAATGGTGGAACTTGGGGGTCGCAGGGACCCAATGTTCTTCCTCTTCAGCACTGAGTGTTCCCTAAGTTGGGAGGAATGGGCTCTGTGGTCAAACAAGCCCTGACTCCTCTGCCCATCAGCTATGTGACCTTGGGCCTCAATTTTCCTCATCTTATAAAATGGGAATCATAACAATTTCTACCTCTAGGGGTATTGTGAGAACTAAAGGGAAAGCTTCTGGTGTGGTGCCAGGTGTGTGTTAAGCTCTTTTTCTTCTTTAATGTGGCATTTGAGGCTCTCACCACTCCACCCATTCCCAGCCTCATCTCCCCTACCCCAGAATTTTCTGCTCTAGAGCAGGAGTCATAGGCTTGGGAGATCAAATGTAGGCTACCTGACCAGGTAAGCTCCTGTCCTCTCTCAACTAGTTCCTCTAGCTTTAGATGAGAAGCTGTATTTACCACCAGCTCTCTCCACAGCTGCCACCTCCAGAACCTCAGAAAGATATATACATGCTGGTTCTTCACTGGGGACCTATAGCCCCTTCATTTTTGTTACCAGGCAACTAGGGGCATCTACTGCGTGGGAGGAGATTCTATAGACATGGGGCCAAACAAAGGGGCCCAGTCCCTACCACCTGCCTGGCTTCTGGTGGCCCAAGGTTGCCATAGTAACCAACAGAAGAGAGGGTAGGAGCCTACTTCTCTCACCCAGCCCTACCCCAGGCAGCTCAGCAACCTTATCTTAGGAGGCTGAGTCAAGACAAACATGGGGACCAGCCCTGGGTCTATCTCAAAGGTCGAGCTTATGGCAGGTCTAGTGCCCAGGCAGACCCAGGCCTGGAAGGTGTGGCTACTGGTAGGAAGTGGAGTTGAACCAGACACTGGGATATTCATGCTGCTGGTGCTGAAGTCACTGTGTGCCAGGCAGTTACTATCTCATATGTCCTTCTCATCACTTCTATGAAGTAGGCACTGTTATCCCCAATTTACAGACGAGGAAACTGAGACTCAGAAGGCAGAAGAGCTCTGGCAAAATGGTGAGGGTAGAGCCAGGACTTGAACCCCGGTCTGTTTTATTCACACTCTGCCTGCCTTGGAGGCTTCCAAAGCCTCTTCACAGCCAGCGACTCTGTGACCTCACACAACTGAGTGTGGGAGGAACCCAGGGGAAGCAGAGACAGCAGAGATGAGGGACCAGCCTCATGTTAGGAGCTGGAAGCCCTGAGAAATGGCCTGTGTGCCCACCAGGTCTCCTCCAGCGTCACATGCCTAGATGACTTCAGGCCCTTGTCAGGCCCAGATGACCTGAGCCTTTCCCATCACTCCTTCAGCCCTCTCCTTATAGCCAGCCAAGCTGCCAACAGTAAATCAACTAAGGAAGTGTCTTAGCCTGGGTGATAGGTAACTGTACTTCTAACATGAATTCTTACTTCTGACCCTGTCTGGACCACAGTCCTCTCACCTAAGGAATAGGAAGGGTTGAGCAAGTGATCTCCATGCACAAGGTTGCCTTGAGGATTAGCTGGAACTAGAAAAGGAAGGCTGAGCTGGGAAAGGGGCGAGAAGCCAGGGCCCTCCACCCAGGTGGGTCGAGGGCAGGCCTCCTTCTTCCTCCATGGCCATGTAAACAGTGTCCCCCCACAGTCCCTAGCCCAGGGTGCTAGTCCTAGTCCTCACCTTGGATGGCTGAAGTCCAGCTTCTTCCCCTGAGGCCTGTCCATTCTGGAAAAAAGAAGAATGATTAGGGAACATTGTCAGAGTTTACCAGTGTGGGACAGAGCAAGGAGAGACTCTGTGAGGCAACCCATCCTTGGCTGTTCCCAGTAACCAGGGAGGCCACAGAGGTGGAGCAGGAGTTCAGGGTGGCTCTCCCACCTCCACTTGCACAGTGTGGGCACAGGTATCAAGCCCTCCTGCAACAGCCTCTCACCACCCAGCCTCTCACCACCCAGGCAGTGCATTTCCCGATACTCCCTCCCTCAACTCTTTGCCTGGCAAAGAAGACTATCTTTGAAGACTACCTATCTTTGAAGACTCAGCTCAAATGTCACCTTCCAATAAGGAAAGAGTATGTGTGGCTCCCAGCTCTGCCAGAGACAAACTGTGTGACTTTGTGACAAGTAATCGACTGTAAGCAGCCTCAGTTTCCTGACCTGTAACATGGGAGTAATTACAGCCATTTCCCAGAGGTGCTGCAAGTGTGGAAAAACAGTCTGGGTAAGTGTCCAGCCCAGAGACAGTGACTACTCTGGCCTTGCCTCCTCTGGGACCCTGGCCCAACCAGGCAGAATTGCTGTTGGCCCACTATGCCCTGCACTCCATTGTACCACTTTTCACATTGCAGGAACTATATACACGCATGCTTGCCCTTCCGAATAAAGGGAGTCCTGGGAGGGTAGAGATTACAGCTCCGTGCTAACAGCTGCTCTCTTCCGAGCCCCTGTCACGCCAGGCCCTGGGCTCAGTGCCTCACACTTGTGGCATCATTAAATCCTCATGACCTGGGAGGGAGGACCTAACCCCATGACAGAGAGAGAAGCTGAGGCTGAGGGGCCTAGTAATGACACCTAAGGTCACACAACTGATAAATGGGGATTCAAATTCTGGTCTCTGACACCCAGGAGGTGCTCAAAAAAGTTCTGCTAAAGAGCAACCCACACCCCAGGCAGGGGAACAACCTTCAGAGGAGTGGGCAGTAGGCCCCATCTCTGGGAAGTACTGCTTTTTGCAGTCCCCAGACTTCACACTCAGGTGGACATTATTCATCCTGGGGTATACCAAACCCAGTCCAATCTTTTCCCATGTGATACAAGGCAACTAACATAATTTATCTGGACCTTGGGGAGCTGAAAGGAGGCGTCTCCACCCCTCCTGGCACAACAGGAGTGTGGTGAAGCAAACAGAGGCTCCTAAAGCTAGGCTGCGAAGATGGGCCTAGGGAAGGTCAGGACTTTGGAGCCAGGGGCTGGGTCCAGAGGGCAGCTGTGGCTTTGCTTGGCGGCAGCAGGCACAGCTGTGTTCTGCCCATTACGTAATCTCCCTGCCCCTGGGACAGTTCCCCCCTGCTGCTCCCAGGACATCCTGCCCCCTGAGCCCCTTTAATGCCCCTAATCCTCCCCAGGGTCAGTATTCTGCAGGCCCCCCGCCCCCCACACATACACATATATGCTGTCACCTCTCAGCAGCCTAAGGCCAGGAGAAAGGCCAGGTTGATCACAGCCTGGGGGGAGAAAGGGTGCATTTGTAGTTTGAGCTTCACTTCATCCAACATTCTAAACTTTTTTTTTTTAGAGAGGGAAAGGGAAAGAGAAACATCGGTGTGTGGTTGCCTCTCACGCCCCGCCTACTGGGGACCTGGCCGGCAACCCAGGGATGTGCCCTGACTGGGAATCAAACTGGCGACCCTTTGGTTCACAGGCCAGCACTCAATCTACTGAGTCACACTAGCCAGGGCAACATTCTAAACTCTTTTTTTTTCTTTTCTTTTTTTAGCTCCCACTCTGTTCAGCCATATCATACAGAGGGAGGACACAGGTGAATCCTCCCTCCTCAGATCATGGCTGCTTTAGTCTGTCCAGTAAGCATAGCCAAGAAACCCATGCTGAGAAGACCTGGCAGTCAAATGGGAAACATTCTAAACTCTTGACAAAATTCCCACAGATGGTCTCAACAGCCTACACACCAGCCCCCCACCCCAGCCTTCCCCTATTCCAAACTCTCATTCTTCCTAAAACTCAACTGTGATCATTGCACTTGAGTCACTCACTCACTACTTATTGAGAACCTGCTATGCATCAGGCCCCAAAACCTTCTGTGACTTCCCACTGCCTGCAGAATACAGTCCTAGCTCCCTGGCATGGCATTCAAAGCCATCATCTCCAACTGCCCAACAGAAGTGATTAAAAATGTGGGTTCTGCCACAGAAATGGAGATCACATGGAGGGTTAGCAACGGTGGGAGTGGGAGGAGTGGGAGGAGGGGGAGGAGGAGAGAGGGGGAATACGTACAGAGAATAAGTAGCATAGACAGTAGGTAGAAAATACACAGGGAAGGGCAAGAATAGTATGGGAAATGGAGAAGCTAAAGAACTTATGACATGTGGACATGAACTGAAGGTGGGGAGTGTGGGTGGGAGGAGGTGTGCAGGGTGGAGGGGAATGAAGGGGGGGAAGGGGACAACTGTAATAGCATAATCAATAAAATATATATATTTTAAAATGTGGGTTCTGGCCCTGGTCAGTGTGGCTCGGTTGGTTGAAGTGTCATCCTGTGTACTGAAAGGTCATGGGTTTGGTCCCTGGCCTGGGCACGTACAAGAGGCACCTAATCGACATTTCTCTCTCACATCGATATTTCTCTCCCTATCCCTCCCTCCCTTCCCCTCTCTCTAAAATCAATAAGCATGTCCTCAGGTAAGGATTAAAAAAAAAAGAATGTGAGTTATGGAACCTAACCTTGTGGGTTCAAATTCTAGCTTCTACCACCTTTATGACCCTGAGGCTACTTCATTTCACAGGGCTTCGGTCCTCATCTGTGAAATGGGGATAAAAGTAATGTATCTTTTCAGGCGGCTGTAAGCAAAAAAATAGTCTATAAATATATATACCTAGCAAGTACTAGGCCCACAAACAACAGACATTATTATTATTGGGCCCTGTTCTTAAGCTAAACTGAACGACCTGAAACCCTGAACAGACCAGCTTATTTCATATCCTTAAACATTTGCATGATGGCTCATTCCTTCCACCAAGAAAACCCTTCCTGCCTTGTCACCCTGGCAAACTCCTGATCTTCTTCAAATAAAATCTCTTCTGTCCACACAGCCTCAAGTCATTCCCTCCCTCTGGGTCCCACAGCACTGAAGAACCCGCAGGTTAACTCAGGAAGGAGCCCTGGCTTGTCTGTCATCATCTCCTTGGCAGCCAGCTCAAGCTCAACCCAGCAAAGAGAGCAGGGAGGCCAGAGCAGGGTCTATAAGTCCCATTTTTCAGACAAGGCTCAGAGAGTAAAGGGATTTACCTGAAGTCCCTCAGGTAGCAGGGAAGAACCACAAGGACAAAACACAGTCTTGTGGTTGTAAGCCTAAATCCCTAATGAGGGAGGGGAGGCAGTGGGTGTACCCAGAGGTGTGGGCTTACTGAGAAGTGTCCTGGATGATTCAGGGGACCCCACAGGCCCTGTTTGGCTGCCTCCAATCCTTGGCTGCCTCCAATCCCAGGGTCTCTGCCTTGGTTGCCATCCTCATGGAACCCTACACCTGTAAGAGCTGATACATAAAGTCCCTAGTGGGGGTGAGAGGCAGGGAGGGTATGACAACCCTGGAAAAAAACTGCGAATACAAAAAAGGACCACAGGTGTGCTTTCTCCTCAGAGCCAGGGTCCTGGGAAGATAGGGTTCATTTGTCCTTCTGACCTGACTGCTACTTGGATGGAGGAAAGAAAACAGCTCTGCAGCCATGAAGACACAGCCACTAATATTAGCTGCGTCAACCACTCACTTTGACTTTGAGTTTATCACATCTCTGAGCCTCAGTTTCCTCATCTATACCACGAAGGCAGGTCTGTCTTTACACAGCTGCATCCTGTTACTTGAAATAGTACTTGTCACATGATAAGTGCTCAATAAGTTTTTGACGAATGAATGAATGAATGAATGGGGACAATGATGCTGACATTGCGAGATACTGAATGATGGACCTCGTCTAGAGTCTAGTACAGGAAGGGCCCTTCAGCCTCTTAGAAGGTGGAGACCCATTCTCCTCCCTCTTTTTCAAAGAGTACTGTTCATGGGGACAGCTATCCACGGCCCCCATACCACTGTGTCCCTTCCCTAGATGTCAGAGGTAAGTTCCAACAGGCACCCTTCCTTTCCACCCAAGCAGCTCTGTTTTGGGAAGAGAGGTAGGCCCAGGGCATTGTATGGAAAAGCCAGGCAGCAGATGGACAAAGACAGCACGTGCCCCACAGGGAGGAAGCAGCCCCAGGAGCTGGGTTCAGAGCCCAGCATTGGCAGTCCTGCATGCTGCTGGAGGCTGGGGGCCAGGTGCCAGGGCTGGCTGGCACCACTCATCCTCAGCAAAGGCTGGACAAGGGCCCTTTGGGATGAGGAGTCTGCCAACATCCGGAGCCTCTCTTGGAGTACCTTCCACCTAGGCCAGTTTGATCCCAACCCTTCCCCATCCATAAGCCTCCGCCAACATGAGAGACCTGGGTTCCAAAACTGACTCTGACATTACTTCACAGGCCTGTTCTCCAAGTTCAGGAGAACCCCTATAAAATAGGGGTAATAAAATTGGGGTAACAATCCCTACCTTGAGAAGTTGTTATGAGAATTATTTTATTTAAATAAGGTGACACAGGTGAAGCAGAGTGGGTAGCACATAGTAAAGCTCTGTACATAGTAGGGCCAGGCCTGGGGACAAGGTTACAGCTTTCAGCAAGACCAGGGAAGGCCCAGGCAGAATCCTCACCCATACTTTCAATGAGTTTGCTCCACCTGGACCACACCCTGAGCCAGGCCCTGCCTCCCAGCAGCCACTTTTCAGCAGCGTCATGGGGAGGGCAGAGCAGTCCAGATCCCAGGCCTCTGCCAAATGCCCCCGCCAGTCCCTTGTCTGCCTCCTTCCCGGCCAGGAGCCAGCAGCAATGCCTATACCTGCAGGTCAGGCTGCTGTATCACTTACATGTCACCTGGGCTAAGAACAGCGAGGCCCTGTTCTCCAGTGAGAACAGCCCAACCTGTGCCCTGGCTGCCCCGTGGCTCCTGTTACCCAAACAATAACACCCAGTTGCCTGGCGCCTCCATGGAGTGGGGGCAGGGGAGAATGGGTAGCAGTACCCAGGGCTCTGTACCTTCTCATGTCCTGGAAGCAGAGGCCAGAACCCACCCCTGGCCACTGAAGAAACAGAGGCCCAGAGAGGCTAAGGACTGACTAAGGGTCACACAGCATTTCCGAGGTGAAGTTCCTGGAGAAATCATGCGCCCTCCCCAATCCCAGGAATTAAGCAAGTCTTCTCACAGAGTTTAAGTGCAGTAGTACTCAACACTGAGTTGAGTTTCCTATTTATACCTGGCCTCCAGATTAAGCTGGGCCCTGCGCCAGGATTCCCTAAAGGGAAGCAGGAAGTAGTTCCTTGGACTGGGAATCAGACTCAAGGGTGTCTGCCCTCCCTAGCTCCAAGGTAAGTCCTTGGGTGAAGTTCCTCTCTGGTCTCTTCCTATCTACCTACCTCTAGAGAGGCCTATGTTGCAAGGACATTCCAAGGCAGAGTAATCCACCTCAGAGCTCCCCCAACCTCCAGGCCCTAGTGACCTAGTCCTGGGGGCAGAGGGTAAATGGGGATAGGGGCTGCAGAGGGCAGTGTTCCTCACCCCGGAGGAGGGTGAGTCAGCGAGAGAGAACCTCTAAGAGCAGCAGGGCCTGTAAAAACCCCATGGCAGGAATCCCAGAGCAATTTACTCCAAATTGCGCCTTCAGGTTGGTTACCTAATCCTGCCTCACCCACCCTCCAATAGCCAGTGTCAGCCATGACCATCCCTTTAAAGGGGCAGCACACCTTGGATGCTAGGGACCAAGGGTCTTCACTCTGATCTCAACCCAAGACCCTAAGAGACAGGGTCCTCTGGTTGCCCCAGGTAAGAGAAGGCAGAAAAGGGGACCTGAGAAGAGAAGGAGACCTAGGCAGCGGCTAGGGGCCCTAACCAGGAGAAAATCACCTTGGCTCCCAGGCTCACTGAGGTTTCCACACTCCCTGCGTAAACCCCACATCCCCTTTGGAAAGGGAGTATCACTCGCCTCCTTCCTGGCAAGAGGCTGAGGGGAAATTTTTTTGAGCTGGTTCAGGGGCTTGACCTTGACCCTGGGGGTCAAAGGGTACAGGAAGAACTGGCCTCCTGCAGGCTTAGGGCCTGGCACCAAAAAATTCTCCGAGGAGGGCAGGAGCTGCTTCTGGGAGAGGCTAGGCTGACAGAAACAAAACTACCTAGGGTCCCAGTCATTCTATGGGAGGGGGCACCAGAAGGTAGCAGGCACCAAACTCCAGCCCCTGTCCGGGAATAATCTGCACAGGGTCGAAGGGCTTGTTTCCACTCTTCTCCATAGTCTGGGACAGGGAACACAGGTGTCCTCTGGCCCTAGCCTCAGGGTAAAGAAAACCAAGAGTTTCAGTCCCAGACCAGCAGTAGCACCCCACATTCCACAACTGCCAAGGGTGAAGAGGGTCAATCTTTCTCGGGTCAGCAGCGGAGAAGCGGGGAGCTTTTGGAGCAGGAGCTTTTGGAGACGTCAAGAAGTGGGCGTCCATGACCCTTGTCTCTCGTAGAATTCCAGACATCAGGCACCCCAGCCCTGCCCATCTGCGCTAATGGAGGAAGCCCCGACAGCTCCCGGCATGGGTCCTAGGTGTGTGGGATGAAGGAGACCAGCGCTCAGCGCCCCACGGGATCCCCTCGCCGGACTAAGCGGGTTCTCGGCGCTTGGCGGAACTGTCCCTCGCGCACACACACACCCGGGGCAGAAGGGGGTGGAGCCGAAGAAGGGGCAAGAGATCGGAGGGCGCTCACAGACAGCAGCGGCGCCCGTGAGCCGCCCCACCCCAGTGGGGATCCCGGATCGCCGGCCGCAGGCGCTGGTCTCCCACCCCGCTAGCTCACCTCCGGGTCCAGCGGCACCAGCTCCATGAGCGGCCAGGGCTCCTTGAGCTGAGCGAGCGGCATCGCGCCGCCCCCCGGCAGCTTGCGCTCCTCCGGCGGGCGGGGCCGGGCCGCACTGCCTCCGGGGTTCCGGGGTCCCCGGTTCTGCGCCTCCGCGCCCCCGCCTTTCCCTCCCCGAGACCCTCGAGCTCTAGCTGGGCCGTCCACACCGACACTGCCGCCACCGCCGCAGCCGCCGCGGCACTCGCACTTCGGCTCCGTCATCCCGCGGCGCCGCGCCCATTGGCTACCTGTGTGAGGGGCGGGGCTTTCTGCGGCCCCGCCCCAGCCCTCACCACACGCTATTGCCGGCTCGGACCCGCGCCAGGGTAGTAAGGGGATCTCTGACGGCTACTTCACCTGGAGCCCCTGGTCCTACGTTCTGCACTGCCTGGACGTCCTCCTGGCTCCTCCCTCTCAAACCTTATTCCCCCCAACCCCACTTCACCACCCCCTGCGCTGGCCACGCCAGGTCCACCGCAGTCACCCCTACTCAGCTCATTTGGAATCGCTCTCTAGGCGTGCCTCGTCCCTACAGTGGGAGGGAATCCCCCTGCTTCCCACTCACCCCTCCCCACACACACATCGAAAGTCCCAGGCCTGATTCTGGCTACAGGCTTGGAAGGAGCCTGGGCCCCACTCCCCTGAGGCCCCTCTTTAGGAGGTCTTAGGGATCCACCCTACGAAAGTCAACACTGGGAACACTGGGATCCCGTGGGGATCTCAATGATCCATCCCCAGATAAGTTCTATCACGGTCACCACCATCAGAATCCACAGTTTCCCCAGAGTGATTTCTTAATATGCATTTTTTGCAACCTGTGCTTGAGGGGAGCTCATTTCAAACCAAGTCTCTCCAGAATCTTTCAGCTGCAGGCACAGATCTGGGCTGACTTGGCCTCGCAGTCCCTCTGAGTAGGGCAGGGACCAGGCTCCTAAGACAGACGACACTTGGGCTGCACTTGAAGTAAAAGGCCAGGGAAAGCCATTCTCCCTGCATAGATTCAGACTCCACCTAAAGAGATGTTAGGGGTCCAGGTGTGATGAGATTTATTCACACATGGACCAGTGAAGGGATGAGCTTGCAGGTTCATGGTGGGAAAGACTGGACGTTTACAAAGCTGTTCAGGGGGATGGAAAGGGTTGTTTATCAAAATCCTTCTGTGAACCAGCCTTCACCAATGTGATTTCCTTGAATCCTCACCACCATCTAGTTGACAAATCAAAAAACGGCCTCAGAAAGATGAGATGACCTACCCAAGGTCACACACAGAGCAGGTCAAGAACAGATTAGGACTTTAAAAAATTAAAGTGGATGAGAATTTGTCCTAAATCCAGAGTTCCCCTCATTCCTTGTTCCCAGGGTAGCACCTCAGCTGTTGAAGTGAATTGAGTTTTCAGCAGAAAAGCCTTCGGAACCCAACAAATCTAGATTTGAATCCTAGGTCTGTCATCTCCTTAACAATGGAAAACTCATTTTATGTCTCTAAACCTCAGTTCCTTATCTGTACAAGGGGAATTATAATCCCAAGCTTTCGGGTATATGCCGAGGACTAAATTCATTTTAATTCAATAAATATTAATGGCTACATATTACATGCCAGGTCCTCTTCCTGAGCATGTATTGTAAACCAGGCCTACTTGTAGATGCTGAGGAATAAACAAAACAAGGCCTCTGCTCTCATGGAGTTTACATTCAGCCTGGTGTGATTAAATAATTACAGCTAACACTAACGTAAGTACTTACTATGGAGTAGGCATTGTTCTAAGCACTTTACCTATATAACTTCATTTAACCCTCATAACATTATGAAGTCGGCACTGTTATTATTGCTATGTGCAAAAGAAACTGAGGTAGAGAAATCAATCATCTCTTTCTCCGGGGCCCTCCAAGGTTACACAGCTGGAAAATGGCAGAGCTGAGAGACGACCCTGCAGTCTGGGCCCAGATTTTGTTCTCTTGTTCACTCACTCTCCACCTTCCTGATGAGAAAAGTGAGAAGTAAACCCAAGGTGGCCTAGACTCAAGTTGGCAGCCGTTATTAACATCAGTGTTGGTATCACCCAATTCAGTTGCCCCAAACTACCTTGTGATGCCCCAACTGCCACTGCTCAGGGCTAACATTGTAATATTTGGACATAGTTGTTGTTTATCTAAAATTCAAAATTACCTGTGTATTCTGTATTTTGACTTGCTGAATCTAGTAATCCTACTCAGGGCTCAGAACAGATTGTGGACAGGTGCCAAGTATCTGGCTGCAAGCCAGATTGAAATTAGATTTAGGAAGAGACACTGAAACCCAGAGAACGAGGGCAAATGACTTCGCTAGGGAGATGGATGGGAGTGGAGAAACTGAGGGGAAAGCAAGAGTGATTTTTACCTTCATTCTGCCCCTATCATGAGGCTTCTAGTCCTCTTTTCCTTCTTACAGAAAAGGATTTCCTATCAAGTGCCTCATCTCAATTTAAGGACTGAGTAGTGATTGTTTTCCTATGAATTAGTTTCCCATACTCACCCAACAGTATTAGAAAGACAGTGGGTCATGATGAAAAAAGGGGATCCAGAGTACACCCAAGCCCTGCCTGGGGAGCTTGTGCAGGTCAGTTTGCCCATCTGTGTTGTAGGGATGCAGTCACTCAGTAGAGAGCTATAGAGACCAAGCCACAGTCTATAGTGTGCTGATCCTGCATTCTGAGCTCGAAGTGTTTTCTCTGTTTCTCTCTATGCTTCAACCACAGGGCCTTTGCACATGCTGTTCCCTATATTTAAAACCATCTTCCCTTTTCCTCAGGCCGGCCTATCTCCACAATCACTTCCTCCAGGACACATTCCCTTACCTCCCTGTTGTATGCACTCATAGCAATGGATACTTTTCCTTAGCACTTTAGCACTCCCCTACTTGAAACCCTCCTGTGGTTCCCCCATCACTCTTCAAAGCTTTATAAGTGTTTATGTGATTTGATTAACATCTGCCTCTTCGATTATATAGTAAACTCTGAGAGGGCAGCAGTCACCTTTTCTTGACTCTTCATTGTCTTTCTGGCACCTGACACACTGCCTGGCACACAGTAGGCGCTTAAATAAGCTAAGTCATATGTCCAATATCACCTAACTACAAAGTGGTAAATTCAGGACTTAGACCCAGGCATTTTAACCCCATGCTCTGAAATGCTACACTCTGAATAGTGGATAAATGCTAGCTAGCTGCTATTATTATTATTATTATTATTATTATTATTATTTATTATTACTAATGGAGTTAGTAGAACGGGCTGTTCTGGGTGGTTGCTTGAGGTGTTAAATGAGTGTGACTCATGATTGTGAAAGGCTCTGCTGGACCCCAGTGAGATTATTATTCTGTACCCTGTTGAAGAGATCATTCTGGCATGGAACAGGGTGCTGTACTGACAGGGGCTAAGGGCCAGGGCATATGCTTGCTATAATATTCAAGAACACAGGTTCTACATGAGCCCTGCCCCAGGGAGAGGGGAGAGTGTCTGTCATCATTCTGTCTTTACCTTTCATGTAGAGGAGGGTCTTAACACATGTGTCTCCTGGCAGTAGGTGGGACAGGATGAGGGGAATAATCAAGTAGTAGCTACCTTGCACAAAGTGCCAGAACTTAGTTAAGTATTTAAATAATAAGTTATCACCAACTATGAGGGCTTATTGAAAGAGAAATATGTGGCCTGCCTGGAGCTGAGTGTTTTACAAGCAAAAACTCATGAAATCATCCCAATAATACCATGAGACAGAAATTACTGTCCCTATTTTCTGGATGAGAAAATTGAGGCTCCAAGATGGGTAGGAATGCCTACGATCAGACAGCTAGTAAGTACTGCAGCTGGATTGGGAACCCAGTTCTTTCAGACTCAATCACCTCACCACACTGTAAGCCCAGAAGGGGGTGCAGAGCTACTCGGTGTGCAGACAGTGGGTAGTGGTGAACAGGGGAGGGGATGGAGTCTCTTGTTTGCCTCATCCAGGTCTGAGGGAGAGGGGTGACGGCAATCTCCTGCTTGAAACCCTCCTATGGGTCCCCCATCACACGTCAAACAAAACCCAAAGACTGCCAACCTGCAAAGCCACAGGACCTGGTCTCCTACTCCCTCTGGTACCTCCTCTGCTACCACTCACTCACTGCCCCTGGCTGCTCACTGACATATCAGGTACACTCTCACCTCAGGCTTTTACTCCTGCTGTGTCCTCCACCTGGAACATTCTTTTCTTCAACTCTCCTGAGAGCTCACTCCCTCACTTCTGCTCAAATGTCACCTCTTGAGAGAAGACACACATTATCTAAAATAACTCCCAATTAATGGTATTATCTTCTTTTCATGGCATGCCCCTCTGCCAGCAATCATATTGTATATTTACCTATTTATTATTTGTTTCTCCCACTAGAACAAAGCTCCACAAAGCAGGACTTATATATTTTGTTTACTGCTATATTCCTGGATACATCTGACATATTGCAAGCCCATAATATATAACTGTGAATGGAGCCACACCAACCTGGGCTTTAATCCTGGCTCTCCCACTTCCTGGCTGTGTGACTCTGAATATTTTAGTTAGTCTCTCTGAGAATATGTAAACTAGGGATGGTTATATGAGTATTGTCATTTCTTGGTGTCTGCAGAGGGTTGGTTCCAGGGACCCCCGCTGAAACCAAAATCTACAGCTTCTCAAGTCCTTTATATAAAATAGGGTAATATTTGCATATAACTGGCATCCTCCTGCATGCTTTAAATAATTTCTAGATTACTTATAATACCTAATACACTGTACATATTTGTTATACTGTATTGTTTAGGAATTGGGGCTTGCAGAGTTCACTGAGTGGGGTCTTCATTGGTGGGAGATGACAATGTGAGGCTTCGGTTTGAAGGAACTCCCATGATTGTGGTCACAAGGCTGGTAAGAATGAGACCAAAGATGAAGCAATGAGGAGGAACAGAAGCACACAGGTACAACAGTCCCAGGACTGCCAGGGGACTGACCAGTAGCCTCCTCTACTGACCTGGAGCCTGGGGGTGAGGCAGAACCTTGTTGCTATGGTTAGAGGGGATGGGAGGTGGCCCTAGAGGTGGATACAGTAACAGCAAGAAAATGGAATGGAGTTGCAGGTAGAGACAGAATAGGAAGCAGCTGGTCATCAACAGACACTTATTGGACACTGGCTATGTGCCAGGCACTGTTCTGGGCAGTGGGGAGACAGCAGAGGAATGGACAGAGAGGGTTCCTATCCTCTATGGTAGAGGTGGGTGAACTATATAGCCTGTGGACCAAATTTGGTCTACTAATTTTGTACGCCTATGAGCTAAGAATGGTTTTTGCATCTTTAAATGATTGAAAAAAATCAAAAGAAGACTATTGTATGATGTAAAAATTATATGAAATTCAAATTTCAGTATCCATAAATAAAGTTTTATTGGAACACTGCCATGCTCCGTTTACGTATGGTCTAGGGCTGCTTTCACACTACAGCAGCAGAGTTGAGTAGTTGCAACAGAGACCATATGGCTTGGAAAGCCTAAAATGTTTACTAGCTGGCTCTTTAGAAAAAAATTATCAAGCCCTACTCTAGGAACTTAGATTCTTTTGGGGGAGACAGTTAAACAAGCAGGTAAGTGAATTTTAGGGTGCTTTGGAAGACAAGAGCCAGGTGGCATCAGCATTTCCTCACACCCTGCTTCTGCCTGAACCACCTTCCCCTGGAAAGGAAGCCCTCCATCCAGGTGGGCTACAATACAGCAGCAGAGGAGCTGGGGTCCTTGTGATCAGCCCCTGCCTCCAAACCAAGAGGATGGATCTAGCCTTTTTCTAGAAGGGAAAAGTCACACATAGTGATTTGAAAAGTCCAGCACCCACTGGATTCCCCTTCCCCTCTCCCAGATCCTTAATCCAGGAACGACTTCTGTATGATTTCAGAGAAACATTATCACCTTTGTCATCAAGGCCTGTTTATCTTCCACCTGTGTGGCTCACTCTTTACAAAAAGCCTTCTTCCATGCTACCTCCTGGAGCTCTTAAGGCAATGGATGGGTTGGGTTTATTGTTCCCATTTCGCAGATGAGGAAACTGAGACTTAGAGAAATGACCTGACTTACCCAGAATCACATAACTTGAAATAGCTTGCAGAACACTGGCTGGGTAGCTCAGCTGGTTAGAGCGTCATCCCTGGTCAGGGCACATACAAGAATCAATCGATGAATGCATAAATAAGTGGAACAACAAATTGATGTTTTTCTCTCTCTCCTCTCCTCTCTCTAAAAATCAATTTAAAAAAAAAATTGAAAGAAAGAATGAACTTGCAGAGCCAGAATTAGAATTAGAAAGTAATGGAATGTCAGCTTTGGAAAGAGGCCTTTAGGACTGTCTTAGCCAGAGATGGAAGAAAACTGGTGGCCTGAGGCAGAGGTGAATCAGGTAAGGGTGGTGGCATGCTGTATCCTCCATGTGTAAGAAATAAGGCTTCCATTGTCTGTAGTGAATTTAAAAACATTAGTGAAACTGGGTAGGTCTGCTTTTTATTATCACCCTGCCCTGACAATTCTAAACAATGTAGGTGATAAAATCCTCCTAAAGAGATCTTTCTGTTGGTCTGAGTTCTAAATAATTGCTGGAATTATTGTGAGTTTTAAGAATATAATATATATGTAAGCTTCAAATGAGGACATTTTATCACCTAACTTTTAATAAACAATATATCTAAATGGAAGCTAATTTGGAGAACTTCCCATTATACAACTGGCCCCCAATGTATACCTTCGGTTGGAGAGTTCACAGCAGGTCAGAATCATTGGAGCTCACTTCAGGAGTGTTCCTGTCCTCATATCCCTGCATTTACACAGCAGACTTGAAATTAACAATGATATCACAGTGATTGCGAAAGTGAAGGAACAAAATCTGAGTTACTGCAATTCTGTTGATCTCTATGCGAATCATTCTTTCAACCCTGTCAGGTTGTTTCTTTTGGAGATGTTTCTCAGTGTGCGTGTTCCTTTTTGTAAAAGAAATAAAAAATGTAATAAAGACTATTAGTCCATTATTTTCCCCCTTTATACTGTAATTTTTACTGTACTTAAACTTTTACTGAGCCCTGGCTAATGTGGCTCAGTGGATTGAACACCAGCATGTGAACCGAAGGGTCACCAGTTCAATTCCAGGTCAGGGCACACACCTGGGTTGCGGGCCATGTTCCTGGTTGGTGACATGTAGAGGTGACCAATCGATGTATCTCTCACACATTGATGTTCCTCTCCCTCTCTTTCTCCCTCCCTTCCCCTCTAAAAGTAAATAAATAAAATCTTTTAAAAACTGTATTGGTCTAAATGTATATAAGAAGTGTATATATGGGGTGGTGGGGGAGTGGTTAGGGAAAATGCAGACAACTATAATTGAATAGAATAATTGAATAATAAAATAATTATTTTAAAAAAAGTGTATATATGAAGTATATACATGATATTCAATAAAAGAAAATTTTAATGTGTTTATTCTGACATTTTTTTTTCATTTTATGATTATTATTGAAGATAATTCTGTTATGTCGGGGTTAAAAAAATGATCTGTGTCAGAAAAGGACCCACAATGACATCATCTTCTCAATCATAATCATTGCTTTTTTATTGAACACCTACTTGGTGTCAGGCACTGTTCTAAGGTTTGACATGTATCATCTCTTTTTTTTTTCATTCAACAAATACTTATTAAGATCCCACAGCCCTGACTATTGTGGCTCAGTAGATTTGAGTGCTGGCCTGAGAACTGTAAAGGTTGCTGGTTCAATTCCCAGTCAGGGCACGTGCCTGAGTTCTGGGCCAGGTCCCCAGTAGGGGGCATGTGAGAGGAAACTGATGAGTGTTTCTCACACACATCGATGTTTCTCTCCTTCTCTTTCCTTCTCTCTAAAAGTAAATAAACTCTTTCAAAAAGTTATTAAAAAAAAAGATCCCACCATGTGTGAGGCACCATTGTAGATGCTGGAGATATGGCACTGAACAAAGTCAAATGCTGTCTCTCTTACCCTTTAATCACAGGGCGTACGGGGGGATGGGGTTCTTCTTATGAATTATTTCATTTTAAAATTTAGACAGAATCCACAGGGCCAGGATTAGGATGAAGGTGTGAGGCCATGCCAGTGCAAGGTCAGATCCTATTTTTATTTAAAACATTGGTATTTTGTTCCTCATGGATTCTTTTTTTTTGCACTACTTCACAGCAACCCTGGCAGGTTAATCTTGACAACCTCCATCTTGCGGTGAGAAACTGGCTCCGGAGGTTAAGTGACTTTCCAAGAATCTCACTGCAAGTTTGTGGCAGGTCAGTTTAACGTCAGTTCACAAGCTCTTGACGTAAGATCAGAGGAATCTACATCCTTCTTCCACCTCCCTCTCTCATTCTTCCTAGAACTTTCTTGGACTGAGGCTGGAGTCATCCCTGGCTACGTCTGCACTCTTCCAGGAGGATGCTGGCTCTCAGGGCAGCCTGAGAGCCAAGCTGGAGTTATCAAAAACACCTACTATATGCTAGGCATGTGCTAGAGATGCTTTTCACAAGGCTTATAGTCCCTTTTTTGTTTTTATTTGCATCCTCTAAATTTCCCACAATGAATATACTTCCTGTAAAATAAATTGCTTGATCTAGGCCTGGAAAGGATTCTACTCAACGTTTGGGAAAGTTTGCAAATCCCCAATTTGCAGTTAAGGAAACTGAGGCTCAGAATGATTACCTGGGGTCACAGAGGTAACAGGTGATGGAGTCAGGATTCTGTCTGAGTTGAAGACCTGTGGTCTTTCCATTCTACTGCTCTGCCTGCCTTTTTTTTTGCTCCCACCTTGTTTCACAAAGGAGTTCAAATGATAAAAAAAACATGAAAGGGCCCTGGACTGTGAGGCTCTGTTGGTTGGAGCATCATTCTGTACACCAAAAGGTTGGGGGGTTAATTCCCAGTCAGGGCACATGCTTAGGTTGCAGGTTCAATTCCCAGTCCAGGCTCATAGGGGATGCAACCAATCAATGTTACCTTTTCACACAGATGTTTCTGTTTCTCTACCCCTTCCTTTCTCTCTAAAATCAATAAACATTATTTTTTAATTAACAAAAACAAAAGGAATCAAGTATTTAGTCTTTCTTGTATAAACTGTATTTCAGAAAAATCAAATAATGAATGAAGAAATTTTTTTATAGAATTCCAACTAATGAATGCAAAAAGAATGCTAGAATTAGAAAATTACCATTTTGTAACACCTAATGAAATAATGGATCACTAGTGGGTGCCAAAAACCAATGCATAAAAAGCTGATGGGGAGTCTTATAATGAAGAGAGCAGCCAAGAGTTCTGAATCCATGGATCAATCGGTAAAAACATTTCAATTAAATATTATGTGTCTCCAAATATAACATAATAATAAGCATACAGCACCATTTCCAATAAGGTATTCTTGCCAAAAACATTAAACCTGAGTCTAATCAAGCCTCAGATCCAACTTTCAGTTTATTGGAAATACAAGGAACAGAAAAGCAAGTTAAACGCCATCAGGAAGCAAGCAGCCAAATCTTCTGGTATGTGGGAACCTTTACAGGACAAATGCTTTGATATCTTTTACAAATAAATAACCTGAAAAAAGAAACGAAAGAAAAATGGAACTGTTCCCGATTAAAAGTTTCTTGAGCCATAGCGACTAAATGAAATGTATGAAACTTATTTGAATCCTGATTGGAACAAAGAAATTTGAACATGCGCTAGGTATTAAATGATTCTAGAGAATCTGTATTAATTTTGTTGGGTATGGTAGTTGTGATTCAAAAAGCCCCGTTAAAAATATATGATGAAATAATTTGGGTGAAATGATATGATGTCTGGGATTAGTATTATGATACTCCAGACAAAGGGAAAAATAGGGAGGTAGATGAAACAAGATTGGCAAATATTGATAATTATTGAAGAAGGGTGACAGGTACAGGACAATGTGTTACATTCACTCTACTCTTATGTGTTTGAAATTTTCCACAATCGGAAGTTTTTTTTAAGGCTGAAAATAACTAAGAAAACTGGGACAAAGAGAAAATAAATACAAAGCAAGAAATAGAAAACTTTCAAGCTTTTTAGTAGTCCAAGCAAAAGAGGGAAGCAAGAGTCGTGCTAGCCTGGGGTTGAGAAGAGCAGTCTCACGTCTGCCATCTTTTGACCCCCACTCAGCTGCACTGGAATGGGCCCTGGGCCTGTAACACTTCCTAACCAAGAGACAAGGAGCCCACACAGCCTGTGCTTGGTTTATCACTTTGTGTGGGAATATCTTTCCTTGTGTTTTTTTTTTTTAGGGGCAATGGGTATTCTTTCATCTCTGCTTAAAGCATGTTGTCAGCCACTGGGTATCTGGCCAACCCCACTGCTGTGTTTCTTCTCTGGGAGGTGACAAGGTTGGTCTTTCTACTGCAGTAGGAGAAAAAGGTAAGTAAAGGTGATCTGCCCTGTGTTGGCCTCTGGGAGAGAACTATGCCCAAGACTGAAGCTGATCTTGCTCTGTCTCTTCCCTATGTGAGTAAAGCACTGATTTTCAACAGGTACACCACAAGAAATTTTAAAATATGCAATACCTGACTATTTGGTTCCGCACACTCTTTTCCCTTAGATTGTCCAATTAAAAAATGACAACAGCCAACACAACAAAGGCTGTCTGGTGTGAATGAATCAAAATTATACCTATTTTTTGTTGTTGTTGGATCAGCAGAAAATAGTACATTTTGGTGTGCCACAGAATTTTAATAGGTTATGTGTGTCCTGAGATGAAAAAGGTTGAAAATCACTGGAGTAAAGCATTGTTCCATCCAGTGCTTGACTACCTGTTTTGTCCTTGGTGACTCAGATACCAAGATCCAATGGGTGAGAAGGTTCCAGAGACCTCCCCTGGGATTGGTAACCAGTGCACAGTACTCTCCTCTCTTGGGATTGATAACTGGTGCACAGTCCTCAGCTTGAGGCCAAGAGATTTGGAAAACCAACAAACCAGCATAGCTGCTTGTAATCAAAGAGATTTTGGTGATAAAAAAATCTCTCTTAATATGGCCTACCAGGTCACGAGTAGGTAGGCCAGTCACCTGTCCTGATTTGGCTATAACAGGGGACTTGCAAAGAGCTGGGGGCAAAGGAGGGGTAAGAGGTGGAGCTTAGAGGATGGAGAAAATAGAGGGGAAAGGCAGGGCATCCTAGGTGTAGGGTCTGAGTGAGCAAGGACAGAGGTTACATATATCATTTTCATAAAAGTAAACATATTATATAAAATGTATGTGAACCCAAATGAAACTGGTCTTTTTTTTTTCCTCCCATTTCCCCCAGAAGAAATCTATCTAACTCCAAAAAGCAATGACAGGAAACAAAAGCTTTATCAAAGGTCCCTGGAGGGCACTGCAGAGATTACACAGCATATCTCACAGCAAGTCGTCCTTTCAAAATCCTCCTAAGTCTCTCTTCCTCAAAATTCCAAGCTATCAGAGTAACTTCCCAAACCTCCTTTCTTTCCTTTCTCTTTTTTCCAAATTCCTGACCACCCAGACTCTGCCAGCTCACTCCCCTGCCTTCTCTCAGTAGCAGCTTTTCCTGAGTGGGACCGGGAGGAAATTCTTCCAGGTCACTCCACGCTTTTGCTTAGATCTGTTTCTCTCCTTCTGCCCTCCTTACAAAGACTCCTTAGAACTAAGCCTGGGAAGCAGGAAAAGCCATGAATATTTACATGTGAGTATTTTTGTTGTCTTGCATTAAAAAAAAAAAAAGATTGGAAGGAAATACACTGCAAAGTTAACAGCAACAGGCCAGCAGAGCTTTGAATCAGATAAAGTTGGGGCCAGGTGCTGCCTGGCTCTGCACTTTCTAGTTGTGTGACCTTGGACAAGCCTGGTTAGAGGTATTTCTCCAAATCTTACATTGCTGTTCTGTGAATTACTTAGCATGGTATTTGGCATATACCAAGTGTTACATAAAGTGTAGCTTAAAAAATAAAGGAGTTATTTCTACCTGACAGGAATATGGTGAATTTTATTTTGTATCGATATTTTTGCCTTTACCAAGATTTTTTACAGCCCTAGTTGGTGTAGCTCAGTGGATTGAGCCCAGGCCTGCAAACCAAAGGGTCCCTGGTTTGATTCCCAGTCAGCGCACATGCCTGGGTTTCAGGCCACCTCCTCTCCAGAGCGGCTGTGAGAGGCAACCACACATTGATGTTTCTCTTTCTCTCTCCCTTACCCAATCTCTAAAAAGAAGTTAAAAAATTAAAAAGTTTTTACTAACAAATGTTTAAAATAAGCATATATTTGTAATTTAAAACACCATAAAGATTATTATACAAGCATAAACTAAATGTTTATCAGTAGAAGACTACATGAATTATGGAGTACTTAAATCTTGGAATATTATAAACTTGTTAGAAATAGGGTATTTCTATAAAAAAGACATGAAAACATGTCCACTGTAAAACAGGTTACAAAATGAAATGTGTAGTGTGACCCCTTTATACATATTTGAATGTTTGTAAACAAACAAAAAGTGCTGGAAGGATACACAATACCGTGGCTATCTCAGCAGTGAAGATGGCTTTTCATCTTTTAAATCTATTTTTGTAAGGCCTAATTTTTTCAATAAGAGACGAACTAGTTTTAGATAAAAGGAGAAAGGTTAGCCCTGGCTGGCATAGCTCAGTGGATTGCAAACAAGAGGGTCACGGGTTGGATTCCCAGTCTAGGGCATACATGTCTAGGTTGAAGGCCAGGTTCCCAGTAAGGGGCACGTGAGAGGCAACCACACACTGATGTTTCTCTCCCTCTTTCTCCTTCCCTTCCCCTCTCTAAAAATAAATGAATAAATAAAATCTTTTTAAAGAGGACAAAGAGAAAGTTTAAAGGGGGTGGGGGAGAACAGGCAGGGAGGGGTTTTTCCATGCTAGTTTCCAGCAGAACAAGCGCGGCAAAAGGCTAAAGACTCCAAGACTCGCTGCACCTCAGTCCTAGCTGTGTGGTTTGACCTCCAGCCAACTAATAGGTTGGGGGGTTGGGATTAGCCGCACCCGTCTTCAACCCTCCAGGTCAGCCTTGTCCTTTCTTGCAAAGACTGCAACATAAAGGAGCCAGTTGAGGTTTCCTATCTCCCATTTCCTTCCCTGTGGTGACACCTATAACACCTCCGCTAAAGAGAGTCAGGTTTGCTGGAGCCACGAAGAGGGCTGGGGTTACAGAAGACCCCGGAACCTGGAGATTTTTGTAGATGTGACTTGTCTACCCTCCGGCGTCTACCCCTCCCCCAATCTGGTTGAAACTGAAGATGGAGGGCTCTGGACGGACTCAGTATGGGACCCGCCCTGCAGCGTGTGGAGGGAGCCGCTGAGTCCTCCAACATTTGGGGGACAAGCCTGAGCAGCTCCTGGAATGCGGAGAAAATGAGCGCGATGACACATTGGGGGCCCCTACCAGCCGTCTCTATAAAAACCATGGCATCCAGATCTAGCCCCCAGATTAAGTCCCAGGATTTCCTGGCTGGTTCCAAGAACCCTGCCCGGAAAGTGGGCGGGGTTCTGCTTTCCCCTCCCCTTCCCCCTCCGGCCCTGCTTGTATTTTGGCCCTAAATCCCAGTCTAATCCATTCAGGTCTCAGGTCTAGTTGGCCCCTCTCCACTAGACCCCTTCCCTGTGCCCGCCCCTCCCCGGTAGACTGTTGTCCCGCGCCCCAGGCCTGGACCTCCCCCAGCCCAATTTCCGCACAGTTCCCGCTCCCAGCACACCGCGCGCGCCTCGCGTACCTCCTCGGCCCTCGGTAACTCGAGCCCGCCGTCCCACCCCAATGCCCCACCCCCTCCTAGGCCCGGCCCCAGCACGTGCTCGCGCGTGCTCCGTCAGCCTCTCGGGGCCTGCAAGGCAATCCCCTCGAAATCCTCGGCCCTAAATCTGTACCCCGTGACTCGCATTCTGAAGGAGAGGCCAGGTTACCGCCTTCCGAAAAGCCAGGAGACGGTGCAGAGGATGGGGTTTGGAGGATGAAGAGCCCACGCCCACCTCCTTTTTTCCGGGCGGGCTCTTTTGGGAGCGGGATGAGACCATCGGTCTTGGCTGGAAGGGCTTGGAACTCGAGTCTGAGCAGGGACAGGTCTGGTACCCGCCAGGTGCGCTACTGGCTGCTGGGCGGGATGGCCCCAGGAGCTGTTGTAGTATGGGTGGAGGGCGTCTGTGAGCTGGGAACGTCCGACCTAAAATAGGTAATCCAGAGCCTAGCCGAAGTGAGTTGAGGCCCAGCAGTTTTCTTGGATTGGATGCAGGTGACCTGTCCTGGCAGGGGTGGGGACCAAGGCCTAGGAACCTATGGGGCGCTGCCTCCGCATCTCCCAGGTGGGTCGCGGAGCTCGGCTCTACGCTGCCACCGTGTGGCCGGAAGGCGCAGCGCCTGCCTGGCCCCCGGAGCTCCTCAGGACTGGGGGAAACTTGGCCTGGAGACCAAGGGGGAAGACTTGCTTTCGTGACCCTGTTGCTCTCTAACTGGGTTCAAGGACTGGGACTGAGGTTGCCTTCGCGACGACGGAGGGGTCGCCGCACTGTCTTCTGGCCGCTTTGCATCCTGCTGAGGACTGCGAGGAATTCCCAGCATCCACCCCCATCCTGCTCACAGAGTTACATGGTGTGGATGAGCATGATCCCTCCCAAAGGCAAGAACAATCAAAACGTTTTAAGTACTTAGTATGTGAAAGCCATACAAAAAAGAATAATTAAAATAAGTGGGGAGAGAGTCCTCTCATATTCTTGGCTCCCCATTCTCGTGAAAATAACAGAAAAAGGGCTTCCTCTATGCCAAGCATTTACTGAGTAATATGCATGATGACGTTAAATTCTAACCTCAATTCTCTAAGGGTAGGCATTATTCCTATCTAATAGGTGAGAAATTAAGGTTTAGAGAGGTTAAGTAATGTGTCCAAAGTCACACAGCTAGCTGAGGATTGAATTCCTAAGCCATGGCTCTTAGTTTCTTAATAAACCTTATTTTATGAGCAGAAGGTGCAGAGAGTTTCCATATACCCTCTTCCACCATATGCTTAGAGCCTGCCACACTGTCAACATCCCACAAAAGAGTGGTATATTTATTACAATTAATGAATTTACATTGACACATTATCACCCAAAGTCCAAAGTTTACAGTTCATTTACCTTGGCTTTTAACCACTGTGCCCATCTCCTGCCCTGACTGAAGGCCACTTTGCTGAAGCTGAAGGGGGACTCAACTGGGACTTTGGAGGATGTGGAATTTTCAAAGCAGGGGGTGTGAAGGGCAATCTAAGCAGGAAAGTTGTATATATAGGTAAGGACATGGAGGAATTCTCAAGGTACTTTTGTGAGTTTGACTTGAGCAGGAGGCCCCAATTTTTAGTCAATAAATTGACTATCATCCTCATGAAGTTTGTCCTAAATATTAATAGCCATGAAATCACGGGTTTAATATGCAAGTTCTATTTTTATTTTTATTTTTTTAAGATTTTATTTTATTTTTCTTTAGAGGAGAAGGGAAAGAGAGAGGGAGAGAAATATCAATGTATAGTTGCCTCTCGTGCGTCCCCTGCTGGGAACTGGCCTGCAACCCAGGCATGTGCTCCGACTGGGAGTTGAACTGCGGGCCCACGCTCGATCCACTGAGCTACACCAGCCAGGGCTGCAAGTTTTATTTTTTGAAATAAATACATAACTTTAAAAAATATTTGGTCATATACCACTAAAATCATCACTAGGGCCCCTAGTGGTAGTCATATCCCATTCGGGAAAACACTGCCATAGGGAATTAATGAAGGTGCCCTGAGGAGGTAGGATAAAGCCAATATTTTTTAGTGAGCCAGGATCATCTATGTACCAGTGGGGCTTGCTGCTTTTCATAATTCTCTTTGACCCCCACACCTACCAATGTATCTAATCTTATCTTTTCTAGTTAGAAACACTTTTGTGACTCCCTATACTCTTCTGGATGGAGAGTAAATGCCTTAATATGGCTTACAAAGTCCCTTGGGATCCTGGGATAGGCCCACCATGGACCCATCAGGCTGGTGAAGAGAGGAAGATGGGAGACAGGATCTTCTGGAGGAAGTCACATTTGAGCTGAAACCTACAGGATTTATAGAAGAGAGCCAGGTGATGGTGTTGAAGAGCTTTTTAGGTAGAAGAAATAGAATGTGAAAAGTTCCTGAGGCAGAACAGTGTTCATGTGAGCACCCGAAAGAGGCATGAGGAAGAGTCGGAGAGGAGTTTGCCAGCTCTCGCCTCTGTTGCCTTGGAGGCCTAACAAGATCTTAATTGCTTGCCATGCCCTATAGGGAGCCATTTAGAGTTTCAAGTAGGGGAATGACTTCTAGTCAATTGCTCAAATAACATCCTTTCGAGCACCTACTTCATGCAGAGGGCTGGGAATTATATAGTAAAAAGACTCTCCTGGTCCCTGTCATCAGGAGGCTTCTAGTCTTCTTTTATAAACAAAAGCTATACATACATATAGTTTAAAGAAATAACAAGTTTTGATATTATAAAGTTTTCTATGAAAACAGAAGGCAGTCCACCACCTTCTTCCCCTATTTCCACTTTCCTAGAGATGCCTAATTTCAACTCTTTTAGCTGACTATATAGTTATCCCCATTATCTCTAAGTAACATGCTTATTTTGCCACTTTAAAAAAAATCCTCACCCACCCTGGCTGGTGTAGCTCAGTGGATTGAGCACGGGCCTATGAACCAAACAACCTCAGTTCGATTCCCAGTCAGGGCACATGCCTGGGTTGCAGGCCAGTTCCCAGCAGGCGACACACGTGAGGCAACCATACATTGATATTTCTCTCCCTCTCTCTTTCCCTTCCCCTCTAAAGATAAATAAAATAAATAAATAAATAAATAAATAAATAAATAATAAAAAAATGTTCACCCAAGGATATATTTATTGATTTGAGAGAGAGAGAGAGACAGGAAAGAGAAACATTGATCAGTTGCCTCTGGTTTGCACCCTGACTGGGGATTGAACCTGTAACCTAGGAATGTGCCCTGACCTGGAATCAAACCTACAGCCTTTTGGTGCACGGAACTACCTTCCAACCAACCAAACCACCCAGCCAGGGCATCACTTGCTTAGTTTTTATGTATTCCACTCTCCACCGGATACCTAAATCTCAAGATGTCCATACAAATCAGGTGTCTCAGGTTGATGTCTCTGGAAGTAGACAAAGAGAGATGTTTATTAGGGATCAACACCTGTGAAAGGTAATGAGTGAAAGCAGGATTGGGCATAGGCATAGGGAGAAGTCCGACTGCAGTGAGGCCTGGCAAAGCCTCTGCCAATCTGTCAGGGAGATCTGGAGCAAGTATCACCTAACCATCAGAGTGTCCTGAGCCCAGCTGAAATGGCCAGGCCTTTATACCCTGCCTGGCTCAGTTACCCAGAATGCGTTGCCTCAGGGGAGGATGTGATCTTGGATGAGGCAGCTTTCTGCATCTGAGGCCAACCCTGATGGAGCTGACAGCTGGAGGCAGTCTGCTGTCCAAACTCCCGCAGCTGGGCAGCAATCCTTCCTGAAGGGGTCTTTGGGAGGTGCATCTCCATGACTACCACATCATGTATTCTGTCAATTTCATTTTCTTGAAAAAACATTTTTTTTACCTCTTTTTTCTGCTTCTGGCTGGAATGTTTGCTCTTTATTCTGGGCAGGGGAAAATCCAGATTTTGTAGGATTTAAAGTTGATAGAATCTGGGGGCCCTTTACAAAAAGGTACAAAATTAGGTATAATTTATTTAGATTGATAAAAGAAATCACTAAATCCCTGGAGTCTCAGGACTTTTTCTTCTGAGATCTCATTAGGTAATCTAGCAGAAAATGCTTTCTGATTGGATTCTCCTGCCAACCTAGAACTGTCTACAACCTCCAGCACTCACAGGGGTGGAAGAAGTAGAGGAACGTGAAGGCTAGGCTTTAGGAACTCAGAAAACCTGCCTCTGATCCTGGAGTCTTTTTCACGATCATCCTAGGGATTCTCCTCACCTCACTCCTATGCAGGATTTCCCTAGAATTGCTTTTTTCTTGGTTTACTCCACCCTTTTAGGGAGTAGTTTCTTGGGAAAAAGGGTGTAAGAGGTGACATTTTTGAGACCTTGCATGTCTGCAAATGTGTTTATTCTACTTTCATCCCTAATCATTTGGCTGGGTACAGAATACATGGAAAACGCTTAGAACTGTACCTAATAAGTGCTATATGAGTTTAGCTATCATTATTATAAAATTTTTTAGCGTGAGATTATTTTCTTTTAGTGGTGTCCTTGAGAAGTCCAAAAGCATCCTAATTCCTAAGTGCTTTGTATGGAATCTCCTTTCTGCTTTAGAAGCTGTAGGATCTCTTTGTTCCCAAGGTTCTGACATTTCGCCATGGTACCCTTGGTATAGGTCTAATTTCATCCATAGTGCTGAGCACTTGGAGATACCTTTCAATATGGAAACATATGTCCTTCAGTTCTGGGAATTTTCTTCCATTTGTAATTGATTACTTCTCTTCTTTGTTTTTTATACTTTCTTATTCTGTAATTTTCTATTATTCAGACATTGAGTGTCCTGGGCCTGTCCTCAAATTTTCTTAATTTTTTTCTCTTCTCTTTTTTCATCTCTTTTTCTCTTAGTTTTACTTTCTGGAAGATTTCCTCTAATTTATCTTCCAACCCTTCCACTGAATTTTTCATTTGCAAGGAATTTTTGTTCTTGTTGATGTTTGTTTCTTTTTAAAGTAATGTCCCGTTCTTGCATCATGGATGCAGTATGTTCTCTTATCTCTGAAGATATTAACAGTAATAGTAGGCCCTTCCTCTTGGCCTGTTTACATTAACTCTGAGAAAACTTTTCCTGATCCCCTGCTTAGAGAGCAAAGCCATGGCTGCTAGCTTTCTGGGAGGCAAGCTGGGAAATAGGGTTGCGGGGAGGGGGTCTCAGTATTCACGGTGCTCACGGTCACTTCATCACCTGATTTGGGGAGGATACCCCTGCCATTCACTGTGCTTACTGTTTCACATTTCAATGATCTTGTCATACCCTCTCCAGAGAATAAACCTTAGTCTTCTGCTGGAATTCGTGAAGGAATCCAGGGACATAGCATTTCTGATCTTGAAACAGTTCCCAACCTCTTCTCTTTATTTCATTCCCCCCACCTCATTTAAACCTTTTGGGGAGTCTGTGATCTACACTGGGTTGGTTCTTTTCCTTCCCCATATCCATCTTGGGTTTGCTGTGTAGTTACCACCCGACCATCTGTTTTCTGGCTTCCAGATGCTATGCTCTTGTCTCTCCCTCATTCTCCTCATGTTAGTGGGTTTGAGCCTTAACAAAATCTCTTTACTGTAGTTTTAGGATTGAGTGAAATTAGATGCATGTGTTCAATCTGTCATAATTTTCAGAGCTTCCATTTTTACTAGAGCAATAAACAGATTAATAATTACAGACCATGAGAGTTGCAGAGGACACACACATGGGGCTAAAACAAGAACAACAGGCAGGAAGATTCAGATTTAAGAAGTACAGATTTTCCCTGGCTGGTATGGCTCAATGGATTGAGTGCTGGCTTTCAAATCAGAAGGTTGCTGGTTTGATTCCCAGTCAGGGCACATACCTGGGTTGCAGGCCAGGTCCCCAGTTGGGGGTGCGTGAGAGGCAACCACACATTGATGTTTCTCTCCCTCTCTTTCCCCCTCCCTTTCTCTAAAAACAAATAAATAAAATCTTTTAAAAAATAAAGATGAAAAACCTGAGGCTCATAGAGATGAAGTAACTGCCCGCAATCATATTGCTGATTAGGGAGTTAAATCTGGGTCTGCCAAGTATGAAGCCCACCTTCCCCAACTGCACTACAAAGGCTAAGCAGGAATACAGGGAATCTGGGGTTGGGGGAGGTATGTTCATATTGTACTGACAACAGAGGTGGGAGCTTGAGAGACAATATAGCACGGTGATGAGAAACACAGACCTAAGAGCCAGAGTGTTCAGGTTCAAGTCAGTTCTGCTGCTTCCTATACTTTAATTTCCCCTCCTATAAAATAGGATCATGGACTTTCGGCCAAGATGGAGGCATAGGTGGAAACACTGTACCTCCTCTCACAACCAAGATTAAGGACAACAAATATTTATAAACAATAACACAACCAGAACACAGAAAATTAAAATACGGAAGTCGACAACCATTCAACTCGATCGGTAAGAGGGGCGGAGAGGGAAAGCGGCAGGAAAATGTGGTGGCTGCCAGGCTTGGGAGCGCCGGGCGGCGTAGGTGGCGTGGAGCTTACAGACCCCAGACGCAGGGAGAAGACGAGCAGAGCACGCAGGGCACGCAGGGCAGTTGGTGAACCGTGGACACACATTCGCGTGCAGATAAACTAGGCATGAGCGGGCAGTGACACAGACCGCACAGCCCAGGGCCCCAGTGACGGGAAATAAAGCCTAAAAACTCCGATTGAAAAGGTGCCGGGAGAGGCTCCCAGCCTCACAGGAGAGGTCGCTGGGGAGACCCGCAAGGTCCCGGAGTGTGCATAGGCCCTCCCACCTGGGAACCAGCGCCAGGGGACCCAGTTTGCTTGTGGGAGGCAGCAGAGGGGACGCAAACTCGAGAGTGCACGAACAGGCGCCAATGTTCCCTCTCTGACCCCGCCCCCACAGAGAGCGTCACAACTTGGCGACTAGGCTGCCCCGCCCTGGTGAACACCTACGGCTCCGCCCCCCATGCGCAACAGGCGCCACCTGACCAAAAATGACTCAAACAGAAGAAAAGCTCAGAGCCCCAGAGCCAATACTTTTAAGCAAGCAAGATACAGTCGACCTATCAGATGCACAGTTCAAAGCACTGCTAATCAGGATGCTCACAGAATTGGTT
>PVKM010006670.1:0-43555 GCA_004027735.1 Carollia perspicillata
CGCCTCCATCTTGGCCGGAAGTCCTCAGTAAAATTATTTTTTAAAATTTTTTCTACCCTAATGAGTCTTCCAGTTCTACCCCAATAGAATGGGCATCCTATTTCTTCTGTAATTATAACTGGTAGATTTTTGCAAGTGTATTTAAAAGATGTTTATCGAGGCAAAAATTTCAGATTTTTCTCACTTTGATTAGAACAAAGATACATGTATTGTTCTGACTGAACCTATGTCTTGGAATTTTGCAGGTATTTTGAAGCCGTACAGCTGAGCTTTCAGCAGCGTATTCATGTTGACCTTTTTGACTTAGAAAGTGGAGAATACCTTTGCCCTCTTTGCAAGTCTCTGTGCAATACTGTGATCCCCATTATTCCTTTGCAACCTCGAATGATAAACAGGTATATTTTAATTTATGTTTCATTTAATTTTATAAAAATCTGTCTTTAATCTTTTCATTATGCCTGTTTCAGTTAGATTACTAGTTTTTTTTGTATTTGCTTTTTAAAGTAATACCTTTTTATTTTATAACATTCTACTTAAAACCATGGTTAAAATAAGCTTCCAGTCTTTAGTCTCTGAGAGAACTGACCATTCATTTACTCAAATATATATTTTTTCTGTAAATCTTCCAACCGCCATTAAAGCAATAGAACTTTAATCTCTAATTTAGCATTCACAGAAAAGATGCAAAGATTTATTCTTTTTATATAGTCCTTTGTCACCAGTAGAGTTGCTGTTTGGAGTCTGGTTTTTGTAAATGTCTTTGTAGTGTTAATTTTAATTCTGTTTTTCTGCGGATCTAAATGCTATAATTTTAGAGACGTGCAAAATGTTACTTATAAAAGTAGATAAAAACATCAGTCATCATATACCTTTGAATACTTTTTGAGCCTTTAGACTAAGTTTATATTCAGACCATCTGTAAATGCAATTTAAGAGAAAATTCTTTAGTTTTTAATGATAACTAGGATACTCAATTATGTGTTTTTTTTATTTTCACTGTTCTACATGATTTTAACAATAATATTTATTGTTACTATTTCAATTTCTTTAAAATTCATTGAATTGGTAACAATGACCTAAGTTGACTAAAGAAAATTATTTTGTTGATAAAATACTTTTTTTTAAAGATTTTATTTATTTATCTTTAGAGGGGAAGGGTTAGGGAGAGAAATATCAATGTGTGGTTGCCTCCTGTGTGTCCCCCATTGGGAACTGGCCCACATCCCAGGCATGTGCCCTGACTGGGGATCGAACCGTGATCCTTGGTTCATAGGCCCGCGCTCAATCCACTGTGCTACACCAGCCAAGGCTGAGAAAATATTTTTATTGTCTTCCTACAGCGAAAGGATTCAAAGGTGATAGGTTTAGCAAATAAAGTCAATAAGTACTTGCTCTTTCTGTATCCATGTCATCAAAAAACCCAGTTGGAAATTGTCTTCTACTCAACATACTGAGACATAGAGTGTCATCCTTTTGGAAGAAGGTAGCATCAGAAAGATTTATCTTTTTCTTTTTTGAGTAATTGTTATGTTCTAGGCATTCTACTAAACACTTGCTATGTGATTTTGTTAAATAATCTAATGAAGAAGGTAGTTTAAAGATAAGGAATTGAAAACTATGAATAGTTTTTACTTATTTAAAGAAAGACTCAGAATTTGAACCCAAACCTGACTCCAAAGCTGTATCTAACTATATACATGATGGCAAAAGGAAACTAAATCATAATAAAACATAGTGACTTTCCAACTTGTTAGCCTGTACAAGCCATTTTTACACAGTGTTTCCTCAAATAAAGATTGTTAAACAAGCAAATTATTCTCTAAAGAAATATTCAGCACCTCTTTTCTTGATGTCTTTAAGAATAGGATGCTTCAGGACAATCCTTTCAAGTTATGAGCATATGAAAAGTTTATCAAAACTAATAAGCTACCCCTGGCTGGTGTAGCTCAGTGGATTGAGCACAGGCCTGCGAACCAAAGGGTCACTGGTTTGATTCCCAGTCAGGGCACATGCTTGGGTTGCAGGCCAGGACCCCAGTGGGGGACACATGAGAGGCAACCACACATTGATGTTTCCTTCCCACTCTTTTTCCTTCCCTTCTCCTCTCTCTAAAAATAAATAAATAAAATATTTTTAAAAACCAATAAGCTAATATTTTTAAAGAAAATTGGTTATAATCGGTTACAGTACACTTTCGTTTCTGAGAACTAAACAAATTCTTAGGTCAAGTTTGTGCCCAGATACATGAATTTGGGCACAGTTAATTATATGTTTTAACTTCATTCAAGACTGTTCTTTAAATAAGCAAATTTCTATTTTAAGTCTTTTTAATAACACCATTTGTGATCCCCCTTGGTTATTAATAGTTTAGATCAAGTCCCTGCTGTTATGGAATTTAACACTACAGCGAGGAGAGACCAGCAGTAAATATATATATATACAAAGTGCTATGAAAAAACTAAAGCAGCAGAGTAAAGTGCTAGAGACAGACCAGTGCGTGAGAGTGTTTATAGGCAAAGTTGTTAGGGAGCTTCTCTCCTAGATGGTGGCAATTGAGTAGAGATGTGAATGAAGTGAAGGACAACCAGTGCTTCTGTCTGGGTGAAGAGAATTTCACACACAGGCAATATCAACAGCAGTGGCTCTGAGGTAGGAACACAATCACTGTGTTTGAGGCACAGCAAGAAGGCAGTGTGGGTGGAATGAAGCAAGCAAAGAGCCAGATCATAAAGGGGCTTATGAATAAGATTAGAAGTTGGAATTGTATTTTATGTGTGATGGGGAACCACTGAAATGTTTTGAATAAGGGAGTGATATGATTTGATTTACACTTTTAAAAGATGCTTCAGTTTCTGCTGTATGATGAGTACATAGGTAATGATGAAACTCCATTGTGGAAGCAGGATGAACAGTTAGTTTACTGAACTAGTCCAGGGGGGAGATGAGGTAACTTGGGTTAGGTTAATAATGGTGAAGGCAGAAAGACATGATCAATTTAGGATATATTAACAAGGTAAAACATGTGATACTAGCTGGTAAATTAGAGGGAAGTAGAGAAATCAGTGGGAACACCTAGTTTTTGACTTGAGAAACAAGAATGGTGATTTCATTTATTGACATTAATTACTTCCAGGTGTAGAGAATATGGATGGAATCTTAATCCTTATGCTTTCAAAATTCCCTTTCTCCCCAAACTACTTTTTTAGACACATGTGTTCTGTGATCTAGGCAGCTAATCTAGAGGAATTTTTCATTCAGTCTTTTATCAAGGGAGTTTAGAAAAATCTCCACAAGTTAAGATTTTCAGTTTGACTTTGTGCCAATGGCTTTAACAATTTTTAAATATCATTTTTCAGTGAGAATGCAGAAGCTCTTGCTCAACTTTTGACCCTGGCACGATGGATACCGACTGTTTTGGCCAGAATATCAGGTTATAATATAAAACATGCTAAAGGTTTGCTTAAAATTATTTTTTATTTAGCCGTGTGTGATTTAGTGTCAGAATCTTTAATTATTTTTAGAAAATGTACTTATTGCTCTGAAACATGGTTTGCAAATACATATTTGTTAAATATCCAAAAATAGAGGTTTTTGAAGCCCTGGCTAATTTTGGTTTGAATCACTTTACTTGAGTCAATAAATTTTTTATACTGGGAAGCAGTATAGACAGTGATTAGTCTGGAGTCACACTGCTTGGATTTAAATCTTTCTTTTTTAAATTTTTATTTTAATTGTTATTCAAGTACAGTTTTCTGTCGTTTACTTCCGTCCCAGTCCACCCCCCCAGGATTTAAATCTTATATCCCTCACTTAATGTTTATGTGATCTTGGACAAGTTAAGCAAGCTCTCTGTGCCTCATCTTTTTTATTTGTAAAGTGGAAATAATAACGGTACCTATCTCCTGGATTAAAGGGTTGAGTTATCCTATGTAAAGTAGCACCATGCGTGGTACATAGTAAGTACTATGTGTTAGTCATCACTGTTACTAATGTTAATTGTTGTCATTAATAGTAATAACAACATATCTAATATTTATTGAGATTATATTTAATATATCTAAATCAGGTATTATTTAATGACAACACTTTTAAACTGTTACCTCATGTATGTATTTTTTACAGTTGAGAGATAAGACTACCTGAAGACTCTGAGAAATAAACAATGGCAGGCAGATTAGGAAGGGAAATAAAAATTTAGCGATTTTTGTTCCAGATGGTGACATAGGTTAACACAGCTTGCCTCCTGTCACAATCACATCAAAATTACAACTAGCCCTGGCTGGTGTGGTTCAGTGGATTGAGTGTCACTGTGAAGCAAAGGGTTGCAGGTTCAATTCCCAGTCAGGGCACATGCCTGGGTTGTGGGTCAGGTCCACAGTATGGGGTGCATGAGAGGCAACCACACATTGATGTTTCTCTCCCTCTCTTTCTCCCTCCCTTCCCCTCTCTCTAAAAATAAATAAATAAAATCTCTTAAAAAATTACAACAAAACCACAGAATGACCATTATTCAGAACCACCAGAAACAGAGCTGAATGGAAGTCCTACACTTATAGAATTAAAGAAGAAACCACATAGAGACTGGTAGGAGGGGTGAAGATGTGGAACAGGCTGGTTCCACATCCACCTGTGGTGAATAAAAATCTGAAGGGACATCTTGGGAGCAAGGGGTCCCAGCCCAATACCAGGCCACCCCAGCCCAGGGTTCCAATGCCGGGAAGATAAGTTGCTGTAACTTCTGGCAGTAAAAACCAGCAGGGATTGAGGCTGGAACAGGCTGCAGGACAAACCGCTAGAATCCCAGGCAGTTGCTCTTAAAGGAGATGCACAGAGACTTAGTCAGACTCACTCCCTCTGAGCTCCAGTTGGGGAGACAGTAGATAAAGGCACCAGAAATATATGGGGTGGAACTGCAGCACCTGGCATCAGGGCAAGAGCTGGGGAGCAACTTTCTCACAGACAGAAGTGTAGGCAGAGTCCACTGTTCCTTTTCTGAGCCCTCCCCCAACAGAGCAAGCAGGTGGTCACCATATCTGAGACTCTTATCAACCTGCCTCACACTGTTTGCCTCACCCTGGTGATTCCAAGGCTCTGCCCCACCAAAGCTGTTTCCAGTGGTTTTTCCATCGGAATAGCTGGTCTTGGCTGATGCTTCAGATTTCCCTAAACACTCTGAAACAAGTAGCATCTGACCTCAATGTCCCCCATGCCTAATGCTAAGTGGCCCCAGGCCCAGCACTAGCAGCAGCTGGCCTTGGTTCATAGCTTGGACTTGCATAACTACCTCCAAGCCCAGCACAAGTACCAGCCAGCTGCAGATCGTTTTGCAGTGTACGCCAGGTGGCCCTGAACAGAATACTGGCAGTGACTGACTTTGGCCTGTACCTTCTGGGAGGCCCCAGCAACTGACATGCAGTAAACAGGTACAGACCATGTTGGAGCAACACTACTCAACCACTGCCACAAGCAACACACTCAAGGGGCAGATTCAGCGGGCACCAGAGCCTTGTGAAGTAAGTCCTGCTCTGTGGAGTGGGCCCCTGCACATTTGATCCTCCACAGTGGTCAGAGGTTATTGGTCAGTGGTCACATCCAGTTCTTGCAGCCGGTCAGCCTGAGTAAATCCCTTCCATTGACCTGCCAACAACAATCAAGGCTCAATTACAAGAGTAGGGTGTATACAGCCCACACAGTGGGTACACCTCGAGCACCCAACTTGGGTGATAGGGGAGGCTGTGCCACTGGACCCTACAAGACAGTGACTACATTAGGCCACTCTTCCAAGCCAGCAAGACATAGCAGCTCTACCCAAAGTATAGAAACAAACACAGAGAAGCTGCCAAAATGAGGAGACAAAGAAACATGGCCCAAATGAAAGAACAGAACAAAACTACACAAAAAGAACTAAAGATGGAGACAGTCTACTAGATGCAGAGTTCAAAACACTGGTTATAAGGATGCTCTGTGAACTTAGTGAGAACTTCAACAGCGTAATAAAAGGGCTTGGAAACCATAAAAAATAACCAGTCAGACATGAAGAATACACTAACTGAAATGAAAAATAATTTACAGGGAATCAATAAGAGTGAATGAAGCCAAGAATAAAATCAGCAATTTAGAATATAAGGAAGCTAAAAACATCCAGACAGAACAACAAGAAAAAGAATCCAAAAAATGAGGATAGGATAGTGTAAGAAGCTTCTGGGACAACTTCAAACATATTAACATTCACATCATGGGGGTACCAGAAGGAGGAGAGAGACCAAAAAACTGAAAACCTACTTGAAAAAAACAAGTCTCTAACTTGTTGAGGGAAATAGACATACAAGTCGAGGAAGTGCATAGAGTCCCAAACAAGATGAACCCAAAGAGGACCACACCAAGACATAACATAATTAAAATGCCAAAGGTTAAAGACAAAGAGAGAATCTTAAAAGCAGCAAGAGAAAAACAGTTAGTTACCTGCAGGAGAGCTCCCCTAATACTTCTAGCTGATTTCTCAAAAGAAACATTTATAGCTAAAAGTATTGATATATATCAACCATTGGTACATATCAATAATTGAATCTAAAAAACAAAATAAACAAGCAGAACAGAAACAGAATCACAAATACAGAGAATGTTTTGATGGTTGGTAGATGGGAGGGGGGCCTGGGGAATGGATGAAAAAGGTGAAGGGATTAAGAAGTATAAATTGCTTATTACAGAATAGTCATGGGGATGTAAAGTACTGCATAGGGAATATAGTAGCCAAAGAGTGTATTGATATATTCATGATCCATGGACATGGACAGAGGTGTGGGGATGGCTTAATGAGGGGGGGGGGTCTAGGTGGATGGGGCAAAGGGGAAAAATTGGGACAGCTGTAATAGCTTATAGAATAAAATATAATTTAAATTAAAAAATAGAAAATAAAGGCTAAGAGAAAAAAGAAATAACAATTTAAAGAATGATTGGTATAGGTGGTGAGTTTCTTGGGGGTTTTTTTTCCTCTATTTCCCAGCTTTGACCCATGGTAGCCTTAGTCACAGAACTGTGTAGCAGACAGGAACAACAGAATCTCCAAAAGAGGTGCTGTCTTTCAGGCCAGAGGACCAGGAAAAGGAAAAGAAACCCCTCAGAGCTGGAGAGTATAAAGGGAATTTCTGTTATGGTTTTTACCCCCTCTTCTGACCCTCTCCGAAGCTAGCCCCCTCAAAGCTGTCATAGAGCTGCCCTGCCATGGTAGCCATGTAGATACCCAAAGTTACAAGAGAACACTAATCTCTGCAGCAGAGGAACTGGGAAAAGGGGGGACCCCTGTCTTCCAAAGAAGCAGGGTGAATCCTTATTTATTTTTTTCTCATTGCCTCACAGCTTCACATTGAAGGCTAGCTGATGACAGCGCAGGAGACTAAAACTGAGAGAAACTTGTGATTTTAACCAAAGGAACAAGGGGAAAGGGCTTCTTAGAACTAGAAAGTAGAGGGGGAATTCCAGAGAGGAAAGAGTTGTAGAAGGGTAATCTATTTTTGAGACCAACACAAGTTCTGGGCTAATTTCCCAGCTTCACGTTGTGCAGAACAGGACCCAAGAAGCATAGCAACAGCTTTGAGATTGAAGCTGCATTAAATCACCATTCAAGTTCCAGACGCACACCTGAGTAGATTGTGTCCTGGCAGCTGCTAACAGCAAAGGCACTGAAAACTAACATTGGAACCACCCACAGTGAAACAGAACTTGTGGAACCTAATTGGATAAATTGCCTAACAAAACATAGCACATTTTTCCAGAGGATTTTAACAGGTGCTAGAAGCTCACATGTAATATTCAAAATATTCAAGATACAGTAGAAAATTATTTGATATAGCGCGAATCAAGAGAATCTGACCAGGTCTCAAGGGGAAAAAAAAAACAATCAAATGCCAATCCTCAAATGTTTAAATGTTGGACTTTTCAGGCATAAAGTTCAAAGCAGTATGTAATTATGAAACAAGATAGCCCTAGACAGGTGGTTCAGCTGGTATGAGCATCGTCCCATACACCATAAAAAGGCTGTGGATTCAGACCCCAGTCAGGACATATACTTGGGGTACAGGTTCGATCCCCAGTCAGGTGCATACTGGAGGCAACTGATCGATGTTTCTCTCTCACATCAATTTTTCTCTCTCTCTCAAATCAATAAACATATCCTCGGGTGAAGATATTTTTTTAAAAGGAAGGTAAAGGTGAACACTCTTGAAATAAATGGAAATATAGGAGTTATCAGCAGGAAAAAAAATAGAATTGTAAAAAAACTAAATAGAGATAATAGAATTGAAAAAATGCTACATGAAATAATAATTAACTGGATGATCTCAATAGTAAAATGGAGATTGGGAGGTAAGAGTCAGTAAATATGAAATTAGATCAGTAGAAATTATCCCATGTAGAATAGACAGAAAAAGCCAAGGAGTAAAAAGAAACAGATAGAATAATTTTTTCCTGTAATTCAACATTTGTGTCATTGAAGTCCCAAAATGAAAAAGAATGGTAAAGAAAAAAAATGGAAGAAATAAATGGCTGGAAACCATTTACCAAATTTGGTGAAAGACATTAAAAATACAGACTTAAGAAGTTCAATAAACCTCAGGTAAACTTAAAGATAACTACACCCAGATAGATCAAATGCAAACTGCCAAAACCAAGGATGAAGACAAAATCTTCAAAGCAACCAGAAAAAAAAACATTCATATGTGGGAACAATAATTCAAATCTGATGAGGAAATGGAGCCACAGAGAGTTTCAATGTTTATCCATGGTCTTCATAACAGTTAATATCAGAGTTAGTATTCAAACCCAGACAGTTTGGCTACAAATCCTTTGCTGTTATTTACTACGGTATGATGCCTTACTATTAGAATAATATGCATCCATTAAAAATGAAAATAGAGATGCAGAGTTACTGATGTGGAAAGACATTTTCTGATCCATTGGTGAAAAAACAAGATACAGAACAGTACTATATATGTCCTTTTAAAAAAATCTAATATGTGGCTACACGACAGAGAGGTGAAAAGTATCATCAAGAAAAAGAAGAATTTCAAAAAGAGGAGACCGAAAACTACTCAAAAAATTAAAAAGCAAAGAAAAGGAGTGTTTTCTAAATAAATTACAAAATTCTACTTACTCCTAACTTTTATTGTTCATCCATTTTTCTTGATCTTGCTCTCTGATTCCATACATTCCAGAATATTCAATGGATTTGTAATAAACTAGAAATAAAATAGTTGTCATTTATAAAATCATGTAAAAATGTTAACATTAAACAATATTGAGAAACAAAAAAAATCTAATATGTGAAACAGTTATAGGGAAGACAGAAGAATATCACATAATGTTATCTGTATGGAGAAATTTTGAAGATTGTTTATCGCTTATTACCATTTCTTTAATTTTTAAAAATAATCACATGTAATTTTTATAAGCTGCAAAGGTGTGCATCAGACTAAACTCTTATGATTTTTCTTTTTCCTTTTAATTTGTAAGGAGAAAACCCAGCAATTCCAGTCCTATTTGATCAAGGAATGGGTGATTCCACTTTTGAGTTCCATTCCATCCTGAGTTACGGAGTTGAGTCTTCGTAAGTATCTAAATTTTCAAATGGTTGTGCAAATACAGTGGAGAGCAGTCCTTCCTTGCTCCCATACTTCCTGCTGTATTTGTAAAATTGTTTCTTTTTCCCATTTTAATTATTTTTCTTTTTCCCTGGAGTTTTATCTGTATTAATAAAATTAAGTGGTTTGAGATATTGTTAGAGTAATATGTATTAGGGTGGACCACACCTATCATTAACTATTTTTGAGCAACAAAAATGCCATTTCTATTTAGTCCAACGTACAGAAAAGTAGAATTTAAGAGACCTCAGTGTAAGTCACATCTAATTTGCTCTGTGACTCCAGAAAATCCTTAAGTCACCTTTCTCCCTCCCTAACTCATTATTCTTGTTTGTAAAATTGAGACAGTTCCTTCCTAACTTACCTCATAAGATTATTGGAAAGATATTTATGTGAAGATACATTGAAAAATATATCTAAATCAGGTATTATTTAATGCACAAGGCCCATGGGCCGAATACGGCCCTCCACCATGTTTTATCTGGCCTGGCACCTTGTTTCTACCCAGCAGCAGCACCAAGCTCTTGCTTAACTGTTAAGGAGTAGTTATATTTATACAGCCCTAAAATTCCATTCTTGAATTTGAAGGCAACTGTGAGGCCTATGTGGCCCCCAGTGAAAATGAGTTTGACACCCTTGATTTAATGAGTATTATCTGAGGTAAGTATTTCTAGTTGTGATCCTTGTTTATATTATGTATCCCACTGCTACTGAAAATACATGTTAACTTAATACAGATGGAAATTCAGGAAACCAGAAATTATCCCTCCAAATACACAGTATTACTACCATCTGCCCCTCCCCACACACACATACACTGTATTAACACAAAAGTACTTCTTGGTCCTTTTTCCAGACACTAAAACTTGTTATGTCAGATCTGTTTCCTCTGAATTTTATTCCTGCACTGTCTAGTCTGTCCTTTTATATGGGCTGAACCCTTTCCTGCTGTGATCATTTACTGCGTCTTTCATAGGAAGTGAAGTTATATGGGTCATTACCATTTTGTAAGAGAGACTTTTCTGGTTATAGGAGACACAGTTCTTCTTTTCCCATTTTTTTTTAATCCTCACCCAAGGACATGCTCATTAATTTTAGAGAGAGGGGAAGGGAGGAAAAGAGAGGGAGAGAAACATCCATGCAAAAGAGACAGACATCCGTGTGCTGCCTCCTGTACTCACCCTGACTGGGGACTGAACCTGCAAACCCAGGCTCAGTCTGTGAATCCTGAAAATCCTTAAGTCACCTTTCTGGGAACATTTAAGTGCCCTGACTGGGAATCAAACCCATGACCTTTCGGTTCATGGGACGATGCTCCAACCAGCTGAGCCACACCAGCCAGGGCTCCCATTTTTTCTTAATGAATAAATTTTCTGCAGAGGCTCTAATCAATAACTTGACAAAAACTTAACTCTTAACCTAACTCTTTTACTTTGTCAAAAAGGGTTAAATTGTTTATTGCTTCAATGCCTAATTAGGATTCTCAGTAGGTAGTCCCTTTTACTAAATCATGTTATATGTTTTTCCTGTTTTATTTTTAGGATAAAATATTCTAATAGCATCAAGGAAATGGTCATTCTCTTTGCCACAACAATTTATAGAATTGGACTGAAAGTGCCTCCTGATGAAACGGACCCTCGAATCCCCATGATGACCTGGAGCACATGTGCTTTCACTATTCAGGCAATTGGTACAGCCTATAAGAGAACTGGTTTGGAGGTTTTATAGGAACGATTAACATTAGCTGACTAAAAATTATTCCTTTTTTTCCCTGATGGCTTCGAATAGTTTTGTTTGAACACACTGTCAGTATTTCAGTAGATTAGTGTAGCCTGATGCCATTTAGTCTGATAATTTTTGTATTGATCTCTTTTTAACTACAATAATGTCCATATGCAACATAAGCAAAAAATACTTGAAAGGGACATCATGAAGCAAGCTAGATTCAAAATATGGCAGATTTGCAATATTAGAAGGCCAAGAAGGAAAGGCTCAAATGAAGAAGAATCACTACAGAAAGATTCAGTTAATTATTATTTCTTTTACATGTTAAGAGAAAAAGAAAGGGATTCCCATAAAGAATTTAAAAAGTCACCTAAAAATGGAAGGGAAGACTGACTGAGGTGGTCTTCCTGAGGTGGTCTTCCTGAGGTGTCTTCCTGAGGAAGACTGACTGAGGTGTCTCTCCTGAGGTGCCTCAGGAGAGACAGATTAGCAGGCAGAAGCTAACCAAGTCTGAAAGGAAGCCTACTTTAAAATTACCAACTGTATTAAAAGCTTTCTATAGAAAATGTAACAATCAAAGCAACATGTTGTACACCCTAAATTTACATTGGTTTGGACAAAATGTCTGTTAACGCTTTTTCTGTACAATGACTCTGGTAGTGCTTGTCTTTAATGTCATTTGAAACTATTTTGTTAGACTGTATTGTAACAGCTGTCATATCAGGGTGCATTTTTTAAAAACATCAAAATTGGTGAATTTTTGTGCAGCCATTTTAATACTGAAGATGAATGAAAACACATTTCTTTTAACTGAGAACATTTTATTATGAATGAGATTCTGTCATAACATTATAAAGCTACATTTAATACAAAGTCTTAGAAACTTACTCTTTATGTACATAATTTTATATATTTTTCTTTTAAATATATTTTATTGACTATGCTATTATAGTTGCCCCAATATTTTCCCCTTTGTCCTCCTCCACCTGGTACCGCCATTCCCTCCAGCAATTCTCCCCCTTAGTTCATATCCATGGGTCATGCACATAAGTTTTTTGGCTGCTCTACTCTATTACTGTTTTTGGCTGCTCTACTCTATATACTGTTTGTAACATCCCCTGTCTATTTTGGACCTACCAATTATGCTTCTTATTCCCTGTATTTTTTCCACTATATTCCCCCTTCCCTCTCCCAAAGGATAACCCTCCAAATGATTTCTATATCTGTGATTCTGTTTGTGTTCTGCCTTTTTGCTTAGTATATTATTTGGATCCAATTATGATATTTGTGAATTTATTGCCATTTTAATGTTCATCGTTTTGATCTTATTTTTCTTATATAATTCCCTTTAGCACTTCATATAATAATGGCTTGGTGGTAAATTTATTGAGTTTTACTTTGTCTGGGAAGCACTTGATATACCCTTCAATTCTAACTGATTGCTTTGCTGGGTAGAGTAATCTAGGTTGTAGGTCCTTGCTTTTCATCAGTTTGAATACTTCTTGCCAGTCCCTTCTTACCTGCAAAGTTTCTTTTGAGAAATCAGCTGACTGTCTTAGGGAAACTCCTTTGTAGGTAACTCTATGCTTTTCTCTTGCTGCTTTTAAGATTCTTTATCTTTAACCTTTGGCATTTTCATTATGATGTATCCTAGTGTGGTCCTCTTTAGGTTCATCTTGTTTGAAACTCTTTACTTCATGGACTTGGATATCTATTTCCATCACCAAATTAGGGAACTTTTGTTTCCTTATTTTTTCAAATAAATTTTCAATTTGTTGCTCTTTCTCTTCTCCTTTTGGCACCCTTATGATTTGGATGTTCGTATGTTTAAAGATTTCCCAGAGGTTCCTAAGCCTATCCTTGTTCTTTATTTAATCCTTTTTTCTTCCTGCTGTTCTGATTGAATGCATTTTCCTTTCTTGATTCCATATCATTGATTTGATTCTCAGCTTCATCCCCTCCACCGTTGGTCTTTGTAGATTTTTTTAATTTCACCTAATGCAGCCTTCATTTCTGCGTGGGTCTTTTTTATGCTGTTCAAGTACCCAGTGAGTTCCTGGAGCATCCTGATACCCAGTGTTTTGAACTGTGCATGTAATAGTTTGCTAAGCTCCATTTCATTTAGTTCTTTTTCTAGAGGTTTTTTTTTTTCATATTTCATATGAAATATAGGCCATATTTCTTTGTCTCCTCATTTTGGCAGCCTCCTTATGTTTGTTTCTGTGTATTAGGTAGAGCTGCTTTGACTCACTGTTTTAATAGTATGGCCTACTGTAGAAAAGGCACCTGTAAATTATGTGGGATGGGGCCTCAGGCTGTTGTCGGGGCTGGGCAACCCACATCACCACTCTGTTGCTCTGTGTGGAGGGAAGGCTTGGAGAGGGAATAATGCCACTGCCTGCACTCTGAAATTTTGCCCAGGAGGAAGATGTCTCCCGGCACTCGCACTTCACTTTCTTCCCATATGCCTGTGCTACCCCTCCAGCTGTTGCCCTGGTGCTGAATCCCAGAGTGGGGTGGGTCTGTGGGAGTCCTAAGTCCTTTGCAGACCCTTTAAGAAGAGTCTCTTGAGAATCCCACTGTTTCCTCCACAGCCCTAACCCTCACTGATTTTTACAGCCATAAATTATGGGGACTTAACTTCCTGGCACTGGAACACTGGGCTGGGTGTTCTGGGCTGTGCCTGAGATCCCTTGTTCCCGAGGTATCCCTCCCATTTTTTATCTACCACATACGGATGTGGATGTGCCCATTCCCAACTCTGTGCCTCTCCACGTCTCCACCCCTCCTACAATTTTCTGACAATTCTGGGTGATATTTGTTTTGTAGTCTAGTTGTATTTTTTGCTTTAGTTGTGTGCAGAGGTGATTTGTGTTTACCTATGCCTCCATCTTGACTGGAAGTCCATAATTTTATATTTTTATATAAATTGAACCAGTCAATGTTGTTGTTACCCAGGCAAAGCGGCTGTTCCCAGTGGTGGCCAGCCATCAAAATATCCACCGAAATGCAACATTTTTTATATATTATGCTTTATTATTTTAAGAAAGGTAAAAACACAATTGAAACACAATAGAAGATTTATGCAGTATATGGAGAAGGTGCTGTGACTGATGAAATGTGTCAAAAGTGGTTTGCAAAGTTTCTTAGTACTATTGACATTTTGGCCAAATAATTCTTTGCTGTGGGGCTGTCTTATGCAGTGGAAGATGTTTAGCAGCAGCACCCCTGGCCTCTACTGGCTAGAAGCCAATAGTGGGAGATAATTGACATGCTCCTAATATCCAAGTCAATAAAGTTACTGGTAAAAATGAAAAATGCATATTTTACAGAAAAACCTAAATGGACGTTTTGCCCAACCCAATACAATGCTATAAATCAATTATACCTCAATAAAGGTGGTGGTGGGGGAAACTGTAACAGTGAAGAATGACTTAGAGTTTTTAAATTAGCATTGTTACTCATTACAGTTATGAGATATACAGTAATATGAAAAAGAACAATAACTGTTATTCTTTCATAGCATTTTTATCCAAGCCAGTTTCTGTCTTTATTTCCAATATATATTTTTGGTAGTTGTTTTTAATGGGGTCTACCACATTTTGTTTGTTTAAATATATTTTTGTAACAAGACATTTTCATGATTTGACTTAAGTAGCATGAAATCATTTCAACATCAATTTCTATGAACAAATTTCAGGAGTTACTTCCAAATCCGTCAAACTTGGGTCATGAGTAAAATACACAGGTTTATATTTGCAAGGATTAAATAAAATGAGAAATAGTAACAATAGGTTTAAATAGAATAAAAATATAACTTTCTCTTCAAGACTTTCAGTGCAGTATAAGCATTAGGAATCAAGAATTTATATTTAGGCACTAAACATTAAAAAGTCACAGTTTTGTCATAAAAGAGATGAGAAATTCACTGGAGAACAGGACTAAATCTTCACATATGGTTCTGTAACATAGTAATTAGACTCTATTTGATTAATATAGTGTTACATTGTTTTCACTATAGTGCTTTTCCATCCAGTGGACATAATGCTTTACTTTATCCTAGTGCATAAACTGTTAACTAACTTACCTCTTTCCCTATGAGTGTAGAGAGATATGGACAAAATGCATTATCATAGCCCCGGCTGGTGTAGTTCAGTGGATTGAGCATGGGCCTATGAACCAAAGCATCGTGGTTCGATTCCCAGTCAGGGCACATGCCTGGGTTGCAGGCCAGTTCCCAGCAGGGGATGCACAAGAGGCAACCATACATTGATATTCCTCTTCCTCTCTCCTTCCCTTCCCCTCTAAAGATAAATAAATAAAATCTTTAAAAAAATGCATTGTCATAGGTGGGAACATTCAAAGATGGAAACAAAGGAAATAAGCCTTTCCCATTCATAGATGTATCTGATGCTGAGAATCCATGAAAAAAAGAAATAAAAAGTAATTTAGAAATAATACACTAGCCAACAAGGCAGAATATGGGGACTGGCACAAATAACATCTTTTTTATTATAAAATATTTTATCACAAAATCATAAGCATATAATTCTGTAACATAACAATATTACACTCAAGTACACTATATGATATTTTTGGTGAAGTGTTCAAATTAAAATTATAAATTTTATACCCATATTGCCGTACCAACCACACTCAAGCAGGCATTACTTCTGCTGGACCCTGTATATTTCTGAATTCATTGTTTTGTATTTTTATTTTCATCTTTTTCCCCATTAATCTTTTATAGTTCTTTATAATACTACCTATAAGAGCAATAAAGTTATTTGCATCTACTTAGCGCATTATTTTTCAGCACAATAGATTGTTATTTACATGTCAACTATAATAAAAACTAGGTTGCAAATCTATTAAAAATTACTTATTTAAAAATATTTGCATAGAAGAGATGTTAAAAGTAGAAAAATGAACCAAGAAGCTTTGTTTTTCCCAAGTACTTTTTAAGATTGCTACAGGAAAATTTTTGTTTATATTATCAATTTGTAAGTGATCTGTCTTTGGCTTCTGTAATATTCCCTCACTCTAAAATTTAGAAATTTTGGCACAGACTTAAACATGAAACTTTGAGGTGGAAAAGTGCAAATTATCTGATGAAAAATGTGATTAGTAAAAGGATATCTGATAGAAGGAAACCAAGTATTCAAGATTTATTGTATTTTTTTCTTACTCTTTGAGAAAACCTCTTGGGAGATGAAGGAAAACCTCTGTTTGGAGCACTTCAGAATAGACAGGTATGTATGTTCTTATAGGGTACATGTAACTTGTATGCTTTTTTAGGGAGTCCACAGTTGGTTTATCTTTTAAAAAATTTTTATTCACTACTTTTTCTGTAAAATTAGAAGAATTCTATGTACGGTTGTTTTTTAAGGAGCTCCTTTGGTCTCAGAGAGAGTGAGTGGCCACTGTACAATTTAGAGCTTACTCAATCTTGGTGGTTCAGTGTAATTCAGAGAGATTTCAGATGATACTGGTTGGTTTTTCTCCCCTTCTCTGTTTATTGCCAAATTAGAAATCTACATTTTCCCTTCTCACTAACTTTGCATCCTCATGTAACATTAATTATTAATGCTGGCTTAGCTCTAAATAAATCATCATACTGAATTCAGGAATAAAACTAAGCCATGCTTTCTTGATGGGCATATCCTGACACTACAGGACTATGCTCAGGCCTAAGCCTTATAACATATGTGCCCTCAAAACGGCATTCAAGAATGTGCTCAGGAGCCCTGTAAGCGCAGATTGGGTAACCAAGGATTTCTTAGACCAACTCCTTCCTAGCCAATTACCCTCTTATTTTTCTGACAGCTGGCACAGGGGACTTGTAATCCATAGTGGGCTTCTGATCAGTTTTTTCTCTTCGGAAAATAAGAGCACTGTTCCCTGAATTCAGGGTTTTTTTTGTTATAATTTTAGAAGTTCTATTAATATATTTATTTGTACAGGCCTCAATAGAATAAATTAGACCAGGCATTTAAGAAATTGACTCTGGAGAAAATGAATACTTCAGTGAGAATTGAAGTGATTATAGCTTCAATACCTCTTTGTCATGAGAAAGCTGTTAAAAATTTGTCAAGGTTATAAAACTTTTTAGAAGTATTGAAATTTATTTGCAAGAATGTTCAGTATATAATAAGTCTGCAACTAATTCTTACAGACTGGGATTTATTTTTACAGTGTATGACTTAGGTCTGTTATCTTCCCCTTTCATATTCCTCTCTTTTACAATCAGCATAATGGTCTGAAAGCATTAATGCAGTTTGCCGTTGCACAGAGGAGCACCTGTCCTCAAGTCCTGATACAGAAACATCTGATTCGTCTCCTATCAGGTAGAGCCTACTCTGAATTACTACTGCTGCTGCTGCTGCTGCTATTATTATTATTATTATTATTTATTATTATTATTATTTTATTATGTACATGTCTTTTCCATCACATTTATGGCAGTGTATTTTGTTAGGAAACCACACACTGCACTCATTTTGAATGCTCACAAAGACAAAAAATAAAACATACAGTTTTCTCTGTAATACCTGATTTTTTAAGTATCAGATATTTTCAGCATATGTCCTTTGTACCTACCTAGAGATTGTTGAACAAGCATCCACAACCACTAACAACCTTGTATCCCAGTCTGGTTAGAAAGGGGAGCAGTGACATGGAAGATCATTTTACAATTCTGCTGGCGAATCAAGACAAAGTTATGTAAAATAATAAAAATGTAATCTCAGAATGCGGGTTTATGCCTCTGTGCCCTTTTCTTTGAGAGACAGGCTATATTATATAACAGATGGTTTTCTTGGGTTCTAACAACTAGAAATGAACCTAGTTCATATGATGCTCTCAATTAATAAAAAAATAAAAAAGAACTAGAGATTATATAGTGGTAGAATGATTTGGCTCTCCTTTTGGTTATCTGCATTTCCATTTGGGCATTTGTATTATAGGAGCTCCTTTGCACCTAAAGAGGTCAAGCTTAAAAATGACCGTTTATAAGTCTGCTTGTTCGTAAGTTCAAAATATCACAGGCAGGGTGGTTTAAGCCTGCCCTTTCTAAATACATTTCCACAAAATAAGAGAGTCACTCAGTTTGTTTATACTTTAAAGCCAGGCAGTTTTCTGCTAGCTGATGTAGCAGGCTTTCTTTTCTTTTTTTCAAAATTGACCTACTTTACATGTAAAGTCTGTGGAGAGGGGTCACTTTCCTCCTTGTTAATTAATCCTCCCAGGCCTGTTAAGCAGCTCGTCCTGAGCAGCTTTCTGCTCCCTCTGATGACGTAGGGATTCCATGGCTCCATCCAAGGTGGCCACCTGTTTCATTAGAACTTCCAATACGCTTAGCTTTTATATTTTCAAATTAACTTCCAGCTATATCCTGAACTAAACTCACACTAAGAAGTATCTAATATTGATGCTTTTCTCCTAACCACACACTTAAATTTTTTTCCTTTTCTTTTACTTTTTTTCTTATTGGTCTGTTGGCTAGGCTTATGTTACATGTACCTGCCTTTGCCATGTTGAACAGTTTGTCCTGTATATATGTTTGTCATGTGAAAACTTGTTAGCAGCAGGATCATTATTTGCAAGGTGTTAGCGCTATAAACTGTATACAGGTTGAAGCAAAAATATGTTTACAGTTCACTTGGGAAACACAGTAATAAATAATACAAGAATAAACTGCGTTTCACATGCTTATAAGTACAAATACATGAAACACAGTTTATGCTTGTGTTATTATTAATTATTGTATTTTCCATGCCAACAACTTACTTTTGCCCCACCCTGTATGGAGGGGTAAGACATGGTCCCTGCCATAGGCTTATACTTGAATTATAGAAGTAGAACCTCTGTGAAAGTAGCCAAATACCAGATATATGCTGCAAATATGTGGTTCAAGAATTGAGACATGGAAGGGATCACTGTAGGACTCTGCTGTTCTCTAACAGGGAGAGTTTTGAATTGAGTCTTGCAGGGATGGTTCATAGGGATAATTTGAGAGGATCAGAGAAAGCAGTCTAAGCACAGGACACAGTTGGAACAGAGATTGAGGAGGTAGAGAAGTATGTGGTGCGTTCAGATAGACAAGTTTGACAGGAGTAGTGGTGCCTGTAGGTAGAGAAATGTGACGTTGCTTTGATAAAAATAAAAGTCTTAAATGCCCTAGTAAGAAGTTTGAACTTAATTCTTTAGTTCATTAGGAATTTTTGAAATGTTTTGGGCAACAGTATTCTAGGGTTAATTTGATATTATATATGTTGGATTGGAAAAGGAAAAATTAAGAGGGATATATGTATGGAAAGATTCATGTGTATATGGATGTAATTGCAGAAATTAGGGAAGGAGATGTGTTGGGATACACAGGGGCAAGATTTTGAATTAAAATGAGTAACAATGGTTGAGACCTGACTGGTGTGGATTGGGTGACATCCTGCCATTGAAAGGTCACCTGTTTGATTTCCAGTCCCTGGTTGGGGTTCGATTCCCAGTCAGGATATGTGCCTGGGTTGCAGGCCCGGTCCCCAGTTGGAGGCATGGGAGAGGCAACTGATCGATGTTTCTCTCCCTCTCTTTCTTCCTTCTTTCCCCTCTCAAAAAATAAATTAAAAAAAATTTTTTTTAATTATTTAAGAAAAATAACAGTGATTGAGAGATAGGGAAGTCCACAACAGAACTGCTTTGTGTGAAAGCTAATGAAAATTGTTTTTAATATATTGATTCTGCAGTAGGAATAGGACATACAGTGCTCACAGCCAAGTACGTGCTAGGCACCATAAAAGGATCTTTTTATATGATCTTATTTCTTCATCCTTCAAATAAATCGTTGTCCCCATTTACAGATGAGGAAAGTAAGGCCCAGAGAAGTCATATGACCTAGACCAAGGTCATAAAATCAGTAAGAGGCCGAACAAATATTTGAACCCAGCCTTGATTATTAAAGTCCATGCTTTTCCCACTATATCACATAAGCTTTGCTGAGGTATTTAATTTATTATAAAGAGAGAGTTTTAGTACAGATAAAATGAAAATATGCATGCTAGAATTAACTTTTCATTTCAAATGAATTTAAAAGTAATACGTTTAGCAGCCAGGAAAAGAAGTTTCACAATTGCCTGTAATAAAAATTGATGGCAGCCCTTACCAATGAAGCTCAGTCATTTGCAGCCTTCCCTGAGCCGAGGGGTCTCCCATTTGATTCCTGGTCAAGTCACATGCCTGGGTTGCAGGTTTGGTCCCAGTTGGGGCATGTGCAGGAGGCAACCAATTGATATTTCTCTCTAACATCGATGTTTCTCTCCCTCTTTTTCTCCTTCTCTTCCCCCCCGTCTAGAAGAAATAAAATCTTTAAAAATAAAAGAAAGAAAAATTGATGGCAGATAAAGTGGCAGAAAAGGTGATAGAATTCAGGAGGAATTAGGAGTTATTAAAATGTCCCAAGAACAAAACAATTTATAGAACAGAAAAAAACAGTATAGGTAGTGTTATGGACATGTTAACTGACATATCAGAAATATTACTGAAAAATCTTAATATGAGGAAATGAGAGCTAGAAACCTCAAGTGATTTTCAAGAACAAACAGCTAGTTAATGACAAAGCCCTATGGTCACCTTAGTTTATTTTATAAAGCCAATATCAATAACATTTATCGAATGGTTACTATATGCTAGGCTTGGGATAAGTGTTTTAAATGCATATGTTTATGAACCTCCCCAGAATTGTGTGTATACTGTAAATAGGCAAGGATGCCTATGACAAATAATCACAACCAGTCCTGGAACCCATTCTGACTCCAGCACCTGTGCTCCTAACTTGAATGCTTTTGGTTTAAACTCTTGGACCTGGGGTTAAGAAATTGACCTAATGTGGAAAAAGTCTTCTCACCTTCCTTTGCAAAAATAATAGCTTTATTGAAATACAGTTAATCTCATTTTTATATGTACACAACCCTTACTGTTGTTTTAAATTCTTGATTTTACTTCCCTGTCCCTGTTTCCCTCACTTGTGAACTTAGACACTGACCAAATTAGAAAGACAGTGTCTGCATTTCCTCCCAGTCCTCAGTCCATATAAACCATGACCTTGTTCAGGAGGATCTTCCCCATCCTCATTTCCCTTATTCTACTACACTGCGTGCTCTCTCTGCTTCCCACCTGAAATTTGTTCATATATTTTATCACAGAACATTTAGAAATTTGTAGTTAAGGGGGAAAAAGTACTAGGGAACATTGTATAAAGCTAATTCTTAATCATTCAGCAAATATTTATTGAACAATCTCTATTTGAGTTATCTTAATTTATTTACCTTTCCTCCTCTATCTTACTGCTTAATTCTTAAATTGAATCCAAGGCCTTCTAGGATCCTGTTCTCAGTTCAGTTTATATTTAATTATGATTCCCATATCTCAAAGGTGTAATATACCAGTGTATCAGTTTTTTTATTTTATGAACAATTTTTGTTTTAGATGTTTATATTGTGCTTTATATTTAACTACATTGCTATTTTACTTACTGAATTATAATTATTTATTTATTTTAGTTGTTCTTCCTAACCTAAAATCAGAAGATACACCTTGCCTTCTATCTATAGATCTATTTCATGTATTGGTAAGTGTTCAATAAAATTTTATTAGAAGTCACTCAATTTATAATTTTATGTGTTTTCCTCATTCAAATTGATGCTCTTTGTTCAATATTATAAATTATTAGTGTTCAAACTATGAATTTGTCTCTTTTGTCCATTTTGTTTACAGATAGATACAGATTTCACTGAGACTATCAAACTCACTTTAAAAATGAAAGCGCATTTACTCTTAACTTTATAACAGGTCCTACCATTGTTGATTATAATTAGCTGGTGTCTGTACAAGCAAATTTTTTCTAATAGATAATGCTTTCTCTCTCCCCTGCTTCCTAATGTATTTATATTATAAGAAGTGAATGACACCATTAGCTATCTTAAAACTATTAGTTATTTGGTGCTAGGGACCAGCCATGGACACAGCCAGTCTTCCCCTAAATACCTATGGATGGGTGGCAACTGTTTTGTAAGTTTCTTGAAGAATGTTTTTATCCCTGTAATCATTTCATTCATTCCTTCAAAAAAGGTCTCTAGGGAGAACAGTGGTCAGATTGGGAGCACGGAGTTTTTGTTAGCCAGTATCCTCATCCCTCATTTACCAGGCCTCTACCCAGTGCAGTCACTAAGAGTGCTAGTAAACTGACCCCTGACCCCTGAGAATTTGATTTGGTTGGACTGGGGTGAGGCCTGTGTATCGGTATGACTTTAAGAGCTCCCCAAGTGATTGTCATGTTGAGTCTCCTGAACCCCACAGGTTTTGAGACCACTACCTAGAACTAGAATAAGTAGACCCAGCAAAGGAATAGCCTATTTGGTGATGTCTTTTGTCCTTCATTTGTGGTACAATATATTATAAGGTATTCTGTTGAATAATTTGGAAAAATATGGTTTATAAAATAAAACCACACAAACACAGTGTAGCTTCTAGTGCCCTCTACATTTATTTATGAGATTAATTTGTGGTGTTCTCTGTTGTTACCCACACTGATGTCCATTTTCTCTCATAGGTAGGTGCTGTGTTAGCATTCCCGTCCTTGTATTGGGATGACACTGTCGATCTGCAGCCTTCATCAGTTAGTTCTTCCTATAACCACCTCTATCTCTTCCATTTGATTACCATGGCACACATGCTTCAGATACTTCTTACCATAGACACAGGTAAAGTTCCCATCATTTGTTAATTATACATAACATTTGCCCATGATTTATTGGCAAAATTAATTGTGCTTGTGATTAATCATATATTGCTAAGTTCTATATTATGTCTGTTGTTGAAGGATCATTCATTTCTTTATGGATGCTGTTTAAATATATATAATTACAAATTCTTATATAATAATAAATATTTATTAAATATCCATGTTTCACAAGGCTGTGATTTTGCTCTATTGTTTTTCCACATAATATACTGATAAAGTTTACCTAATAATTTTAATATCAGAATCAACTATTTAGATTGAGAATAAGTGAAAGAACCTCACTTGACTAGCCATTATTTATTATCCTGAAACCACTAAATTGAGGTGTAATTTTTAAATCAAATAGCCAGTTTATAGATTTATCTGTCAAAATTTGTTTTTCAGGCCTCCCCCTTGCTCAGGTTCAAGAAGACAGTGAAGAGGCTCGTTCCGCATCTTCTTTTTTGGCAGAAGTTTCCCAGTTTATAAGTGGGTGAGTAGTGGCAGTCTGTGCTTTTAATCTGCCTCAGTATTGTTTTGATATTTCCATGTCTTTGTTTAGTTGTTTGACAGTATAACTTTTGAACCATTTTAATTCCAATTTTTAAAAAAGACAAGGGCTTTTGGAATAATGGCTAGCCATGTATTTGTTTCTAAGACTTGAAATAAGTTTTGGCACATGTTTACTCTTATAAACTGCTATGGGGATATAGGCAAAGGATGATAGAATTTTTAACAAATGACAGCATTTTAAATTTAAATAAGGTAGAAAGTAGGTTGTCCTTTTAAAGCAATTCATATAGTTGATGAACTTAACTAATTAGAGGGTTTTTTAAAGGCCATTACGAATGATACATGAAATACATTGGCAATGCAGAGGTTAAAACCTAAAGCGCGATAGGAGTGATCTGCTGAGCTTCACCTGTTGCCAAGGTCTCCTCTTCGTTTTCCTCTTCTTCATAAGTCTTTTTTTCCCCTTACTTTGGGTACTGAATGTTAATAGGCCATTTTTTAGAGCTGTTTTATGTTTACAAAAAAATTGAACAGAAAGTACAGCTTTCCCATTTATTTTCTCCCTCTACCAATTTCTCCTGTTATTAATGTCTTGCTTTAGTATTATACATTTGATAAAACGATAGTAGTACATTGTTATTAACTGAAGTCCGTAGTTTACACTAGGGTTCACTCTTTGTGTCACACCATTACATGTAAAATAGTTTACTGCCCTACAAATCACCAGTTAATTTTAATACAGAAATCAGGAAGGTATTAATTATTTTTAGCTAACTTAGCTACTTTGGTTAGTTGTCTCATGAGTATTCTGTTCTGGAATTATTGCCTCTCAGCTGCATTGGATGTGATATTCCTGGCTGGTATTTGTGGGTCTCGTTGGAGAATGGCATCACCCCTTGGCTTTGTTGTGTTGCATGATAAATATATCTGTTCCGCATTTCATCGTAAGGATTAGGAAAAGGAAGAAAGTAGCTTTTGGTCTTAAAAATCTACATGATAAGCTCTGGCCAGTGTAGCTCAGTTGGTTGGAGCATCATCCTGTAGACCAAAAGGTGGTGGGTTCAATTCCTCATGACAGTACATAACCCAGGTTGCAGGCTCAGTCCCTGGTTGGAATGCATAATGGGAGCAACCAGTCAGTGTTCCTCTCACATTGATGTCTGTCTGCCTGTCTGTCTGTCTGTCTCTCTCTCTCTCTCTCTCTCTCTCTCTCCTCCTTTCCCCAACCCGCTTTCTCTCTCCAAAAGCCATGGAAAAATGTCCTCGGGTGAGAATTAAAATAAAGTAAAATAAATTAAAAATCTACATGATAAAAGATGTAAGATTTGTGGTTTTCTTTAGGAAACTAAGGAGATTTAAAAACTGAAGCTATAGATAATTAAGTATTTTGTTTTAAATGTTTAAAAATAAAAAGGATAAAAAATTATTTAAAATATCAGGGTGTCCAACCTTTTGGTGTCTCTGGGCACACTGGAAGAAGAGTTGTCTTGGGCCACACATTAAATATATTGTGACACGTAGTCACACAAAAAACCCCTCAATGTTTTAAGTAAATTTACGATTTTGTGTTGAGCTGCATTCACAGTCATCCTGACCTGGGGCCGCAGGTTGGACACCCCTGATTTAAATACTTAGCTATGTTTTTGAAAGGGTGTTTAAAGTCTAGGGTTTTAGTCTCATCAGTATTCTCTTCTGTTCTGGAATTATTGCCTCTCAGCTGCATTGGATGTGATATTCCCGGCTGGTATTTGTGGGTATCATTGAAGAATGGCATCACCCCTTACCTTCGTTGTGCTGCATTGTTTTTCCACTATTTACTTGGAGTAACTCCACCTGAAGACCTGTTTACCAGTAAGTAGAAAATGAGATCACAGCAGTAAATGAAAGGCTTTTTTCCCCTGAAGTTCAGCCTCAAGAATACAAAACGAGAGCACACAGTACCAGCCCTTCATCCCTTCACTCTGAACATGTGTGCCCCTGCCCTGGTGTAGGAAAGGTCAGGTCGAAACCCAGATCATGATCTATAAAACCTACTTGTGGCTTCTTTCCCTGTATAGTTAATATGCTAGAATTTATAAAATACCTGCATGCAGAATATAACTGATAGGGTGAGCTATACAAGAAATTGGAAATATTGGTTGACCTTGGGGAGGAGAACTGTTTGACTAGGTTAAAGGAAAACTGTACTGTATAGTCCCATTTAAATTTTGAACATATGTTACTTTTTAAAAAATTAAAATGCTTCCGGGAAAGGACTACAGTATCAAACCAAGGCCCCATATATTTAACAGGGTCATTTTCTTTCTCCTTTACTTCTTTAAATCTAGATGAAAGTAGAGAAGGCTTCCTTGTGGCTTTGTATGGGCAAAAATCAAACACTCATGGTTTTGGAAGAGTCACCAAAATTGCTCATAGATTCTGCCTTTTATCCTTGAGATTACACTGACCAGGTCAGCTTGACTGGCTATCAGTTTTTTTAATCTTGAACTCAGTTTAGTAGGGTTTATGGATCTAGATTTGTCCTGATCCTGTATAAAATAGGATGCTACTTTCCAAGTAGTTACTACCATTACAGATCTGTTGTTTACAGTTTTAAAAAATCATGTATATATTTATATAGTTGCTGCTGTAATATGGCAGTTAAAGTTCTTTGTTTTATTAGGAGGAAACCAAATATAAACAGGCAGATTAATAGGTATGCCAAATGGTAACAAGTGTTACAAAGAAAAATAAAGCGGATCATGGACATAGAGAATGCTGGAACCAGAATGGATAATTCTTTTAGGTAGATAGTCACGGAAGGATTTTTCTTTTTTTTTTTTTAATGCTTTTTTAAAGATTTTATTTATTTATCTTCAGAGGAGAAGGGAAGGAGAGAGGGAGAGAAATATCAATGTATGGCTGCTTCTCGTGCGTCCCCTGCTGGGACTGGCCTGCAACCCAGGCATGTGCCCTGACTGGGAATCGAACCGCGATGCTTTGGTTTGCAGGGCCGCACTCAATCCACTGAGCTACACCAGCCAGGGCTGGAAGGATTTTTCTGTAAGGAGACACTGAAAAAAGAACTGGGTTGAACTGTGTAGGTTGATGGAAGGGTAATCCTGAGCAGAATGAACAATAAATGCAAAGGCTTTGCTTTGATGAGTCAAAGAACAGTAAAGAGAAGAGTGTGGCTGAAGCATAATGAACAGGAGGGAGGGTGGTAGGAAATGAGGCCTAGAAGGCGTCCAGGGCCAGGTCATGTAGGGCAGAGGTGTCAAACTCATTTTCACCGGGGGCCACATCAGCCTTGTGGTTGCCTTCAAAGGGCCAAAATAATTTTAGGACTGTATAATTGTAACTACTCCTTAACTTTTAAGGAGTTGAAATTACATTTTGCCCTTTGAAGGCAATTGCAAGGCTGATGTGACGACAGCAAGGCTGAAAATGAGTTTGACACCCCTGATGTAGGGTCTTTATGCCACAATAAGGACTTCGTATGTTATATCATGTGGTATTTTCACATAGGAGACATCTCATCGGGAGAATGACTCAATCAGATTTATGTTTTAAAAGGAACCCTTTAGTTTATTTGCCACCCACTGTTTTAGAGTGTACAAGATACACTCTATAGAGAGTACAGAAATGAACAGTGAAGAAACTGTATTAATAGATTAACGAGGTGAGAACAATGTGCTTATTAAATGTATGTTTATTCTCTTGCAGATTCTGCGGAAGGAGAGTACAGTGCACTCTGTAGCTATCTATCTTTACCCACAAATTTATTCCTACTTTTCCAGGAATATTGGCATACCGTAAAGCCCCTCCTCCAGAGGTATTGTGGGGGCAAAATATCATTGTTGAGTTAATTGTGCAGTTTGTAAATTTTAAATTAAAATTACATGCCAGCTTTTAAATTGATTAGCATTGATCGAAGGGTTGGACAAATATAGGAGATTCCTAATTCACCCACTAAAGAATTGGAGATAAGACTAACAGCCCTGGGCAGCTGGAATTTCTACTTGCTCCACCATGACTAACATTCATTGTACTTATTTTCCCCATAGCTACTGTCTCATCATCCATTGTAAATTGGCGGGGGGCCCGGGCATGTGTTGGTAGAGTCATGTTGTCAGCAGTCATAGTGTTAAAAGAGTCCCGTTTGGGGCTCTATCTAAAACCACAGCACATCTCACGTGGTAGCACACATCTCAGGAGGGTGCCTGAGGAGGGAAAGAGTGTCATGTGGTAGATCAAAGAGTGTCAGTTAAACTGCCCCTGGAGAAATGTGTCGTTCTTTCAGAATTTTTTTTTTCTGCTCTATTACCTCCTGGCCATCCTGGTCACTCTTCACCCTCCAATCTCCAGTCTCCTCACCCTAATCTTTGTTGCCACCATTTTCAATCATTTTATAATCAACTTTTTGTTACTCTTACTTTATTCTCCCATGACTTTCTTTAGCTTCTTCAATTTGTCTGCCTTTTTCTTTAACCAGTGCTTTTTCCCCTTCCATGCCCAGGTCAGGGTTTGTGTGAGTGTCTGCCTGTCTTCTGCCACCCTTCTGTGCTCTCATCTCTTCTGTTAGGTGCTTTTCTGTTTCCTCCTTTCTCATGAGGTATTCTGATCTCTAGCGTGTAAAAATGAATCAAAGTGGGTCAGAAAAATTAGTATCATGCTTTGTGTTGAGTATGATAATCACAGTAGGTTATGTTAATTTTACTTTTATATTCTTGAAATTGATACATTTTGAACTTGCTGTATCTAGTATAGTGAGTGATAAAAGTTTAAACTTTGAAACAAAGCACTTGCACTTTGTATCTTTCCTGGCCCTGCTTGCCTTAAAATCTTTCCTCCTCATCCCATGCTCTGTAATGCAGGAGACCGGCCCCAGCAGGCCTTCCCAGTCTTCCTTCCCTTGTCAGTTGGCTTCTGCCTGCTTTCAGTCAGTGGGAGGTACTGGCAGAATATGGGAAGCTGGGAGGATGGAGAAGCCTTGGGCTGCCTCTCTCTGTCTCGTGGGGCGTCTCTGGCAGTGGCTGTAGCTTTTCTCTGGCTCCATTACCCACCAGACAAGGCTACTGTGATTCCAGCGTGCATTGGTGACCCTATCCCCTGGGCTTCAGTAATACCATTATTTCCTTTTCTTCCTCTAGCCTAGGAGAGGTGGGAACCCCTGATTATTGGCTAATTTTTGAATTGCTTTGTCTTTTTGTCTCCTGGTTGTCTTCTCATCCCTTCTATCACTTTTTATTTCCAGTCCCTGTTATTAAAGTCCTTCTTGTTGAAGTACTTAGAATGTTTTTTATTTTTCTAGGAGGACCTTGATTGATAAACCCTTTAAAAAAGAAATTAATAAAAAGAGGGGGTAAATAAATAGGAAGATACAAAAAAAAGTAGGAGAGAAAAGGGGCAAGATATAAAATAAAAGCAGTCTAGAAGAAGGAACTTGGAAAGAAGGGACAGAAAGATTTGAAGAGAGTAGTTCAATAATGAATTTTGTATTAAAGTTGTGATGACCCATTTGCCTTTTCTCTTGGCTCCTCATATAGGTGGTGTGCGGATCCTGCCTTACTAAACTGTTTGAAGCAAAAAAGCACTGTAATCAGGTTGGTTTTACTTTTCAGTTCCTTTCCCCCTGTCAACAAGTTGTGTTTCCAAAACTAGTTGGCTTTTCAAGCATGCTTTCTAGTTTGTCTTCTTCATTCTCACTCAGTACATTGTTTCCTCCATTTCTGTTATGTTAGGTCTTTGCCAGAAATCAGATTCTTCCTACATTTGTTCTTTCTTGGAGTGGCTACCCATTTCCCGAGTAGTTTGATACCACCAGCTCCTCTTCCTTAAGCTAGTGTGAGCCTATTAAAAGGCAAAAGAAGAGATAGCATCTTGGAGCAGTTCGTATATTAAAATCAGAGCGTGCTGACTGTATTCCTATAAAGTATTTTTTCCCTTTGAGAATATAGTAAGATATAAATAGAACTATTTCTTCTCCTCTTCCCTTCCTATCTATATGCTTTAAGACTACCCAACAAACTTTTCTTTAGCCCTCCTATCTCCCTTAAGTTATGGCTCAGTCAAAATCCACCTCTTCTTCAAGAACTAATTTAAATGTCAGCTCCTCCCAGAGGCCAGTCCTTGCATATCGTCTCCTATCTCTTATGTGTGTTGACATGTGAGTATGTGTATCTGCCAACACCCTACATCACTAAGGGTAAACTCAACAAGGGCCAGAACTGCATGCTTATCTTCTGTGTATGCCCTCCAGAGCCTGGCTCACATGATGTACAGTGTCTGATTTTTATTCAGATTGAATTGCATCAATAAACCAGCAGAGGATTTGACCCCCCAGCCTTAAATACTAACACCAGTACCATTCTTCTATGGCTAAAGCAAACATGTGACACAGTCCACTTTTGCCAGCTTCTTTTCTTATCTTTTCTCACTGATTGAACACGTTTACTGTCCGTGTAAGTGTGCATATGCTACCCACTCTTTAACCCAGCGGCAGTAATTTAGAGATTATAGATCCAGCTCCTGTGCTCAGATATAGTAGTATTCACATCACCAAGAAAAGAAAGATTTTGGAGCAGAGAGAAAAGTGTAAAAGATGAGTACATATTTTACGAGTGTTAATCTCATACCATTTTTTCTTTATTCCAATTCATTGTGTGCCTTTAAGACGTCTGCTCTTTCGCCAGCATGGTACTTAATACTCTGGGAGAGTTCAAAGACATAACACATAGAGCTTTTGGTGATGGGTAGTTTACAAATGAATTATGTACATAAATTCGAGACATAAGATAAAGTATGATAATGCAGAGGAGGGTGAAAGTAGGTTTATAGTTGTGAGTATGTGAAACACTATTTTTTTATTTATGTATTAATTCTATTATTTATTTGCATTATTTGTCTTATTGTTATTATTTTGTAGCCTTATTATTTATCTTTTAGGTAAAGATGGCTGATAACCTATTTTTGCACACCCCTATATATGGAATATACTGTTAATTCTATAGAAATTTAAAGAGTAAAAGATTCTTAATGATACAAGGTTAATCTTAGAGATCATTTTTAGCTCAACATAGAAGGCATTATAGAATTTTAATTGTTCAAGGTTTTAGAAAAGAATTTTATGTTATTCAGATGACTTTCCCCAAGGCATGCAAGCAAGGTTTTTGTTGTATCTACTGTGGTGACAGTGAATAATAACATTTGCAAATATTCATCAAGTACTGAGTACATTATGTTTCACTTCAGTTTCTTATTGAGCCTTCAACAGCTCCTTGAGATTCCTTGATATTCATGTAAAATTTCTTAAATCATCATGAATCTTTTATGTTCCCCCCAAAATGTGTTATTAAATTAATAGTATGCCTTATGTTTAAGAAAGTATAATATATTAATTCGCAGTTTCAGACCAGGAAATATAGGCTTAGGTCCAGTGTTTTACCAAGTGTTACAGAATTTAGGATTTGTAACTGAGTCGGTATGATTTCGAAGGCTGTGTTCTTAACCACTACTTTATGTTACCCTCCTAGACAGTATAGAAATCTAGCCGGAACAATTTAGTCTTAAGAACTAGTGGAAGTTGAGTTGGAAAAGAAAGCTAAGCTGGGTGATGAAGGATTTGGAATTCTAGGCTGAGAAATTTGGGTTATTCTAGCCAATAGTGGGAATTACTGTGGATTTCAAGTGTAGATCCTTAAGACATTCTTTTATTGGTCAATTTTTTATCTGGGCTTATTTCCTGATAAATAAAATTGCCTTTTAAATCACATTTTTAGGTACCCTAGAAAAAGAAATAGATTGATAGAGCTTCCTGATGACTATAGCTGCCTCCTAAATCAAGCTTCTCATTTCAGGTAAGAAGAAATATATATTTTAAATTTTTTGAGCTTGCAGTTGGTATATATCACCACTAGCAAACTTATTTTATTTTTTCCCTTTAATTTTATTATTGATGCTATTACAGATATCCCCATTTTCCTCCCCTTTGCCCACCTGCACCCAGCCTCTGCAGCCCCTTCCCTCTGGCCATCACCACACTGTTGTCTGTGTCCATGGGTTGTGCATATATGCTCTTTGGCTAATTCTTTCCCCTTCTTTCGTGGAGTACCTCCTCCCCCATCCTTTCTGACAGCTGTCAGTGCAGGGGTTCGTCTGTAATCCACAGTTCCAAAATAGTTGCTTCAGACACTTCTTGGCAGATCAATAGTTGTTCCAGGAGAGGAACTGATTCCTGAGTTCCCTACTCCACCATCTTCTATGAACATCCCTCGTCATTTTTTTTAAAGATTCAAGAACTTTCTCTGTTTCTCTAGCATTCTAAGAATGATTGTTTATTCATATATATTTAAACACTGTTTTACATGCATTGCAGTGTGGTGACCACATTCATTCACTGAAATAACACTGAAGAATCTTTTTTTTTCCAAACAAAATCTGTATAGACTCCCATTATAACAGTAAAACAGCTAATAGCATTGTAACTCAGGTTTAGGTCTGGATAATGGAAAGAGGGAGGACACCCCCTTGGCCTTTTTTGGTCCTACATCCCCTCTACTTCAATCAGTTTAAACACTACTATAAAGCAGTGTTTCTCAAACTGCCCTTTATTTTCCTCTTCCTTTTCACCGATGACTTTCAAATTAAAAAAAAAATACTGGATAATTGGGACTGATGAGAAGCAAAATAAACAAGTTACATTCTGCTTATTACTAATACCATGTATGAATTACCTCTCAGTTACTTTTGTAAGAGAACAATATGAGCTTAAACACATGATTCTCTATGATAAAATAATGTCCTATAAAGTTAATGATAATTTTTTTACACTATCTCACTATAAGTTATTTAAGTAGCATAAATTAATGAGCAGAACACCACCAGTGAAATGTCACTGAGTGGAGAGGTATATTCATACTTCATATCTACTTAGTCATTGGCATGTGAATATTTCATATTTGAATCACAATGTATCATGCCTTGAAAATAATAAATCAAAATTACTATTGATGCAATCCTTGACACTCAGGTGGCATCACACTACCACCCATAGCAAACCAGATTGATAATGATGACATGAAACTAACAGTGACTTATAATTAAAAGGCAAGAATCTCAGCAGCCTGAAAGTCGAAGCCCATTCAGCACTTTATTGATGATGTACTGGTAACAGAGCTTCCTTTTCCCAAATTCCAGGAATTCCAAAGCTCAGTTAGGAGTTTTGTAATGCTACTAAGCATTGTCCTGCAGCCAAACTTCTTCATAAACTTAATTTAATTAGAAATCCCGCCCCTCCCCCGTAAACACAACTAACTCTTAAATTTTGTTTTAAAGATACCAATTAGTGTACAAGGTAACAATTACTAGTCCTTAGTCTTAGGTTAAATAATCTGCTTTCATTTGAAAGAACCAAAGAAGGGATTACAGTTTAAAATTGTTTTGATAAAAAAATAAATAAAATAAAATCATTTTGAGGGCTTGAAGAGGCTTTCTTTGGCCTACATTGAGAATCTCTGCCCCACATAAATGACTAAGGAATGCTTTGAGCCATGAAGCCAGGGAGTTTAAATGGCCTAGACAGGGCTTGGGCAGCTTATATTCCAGCCTCTGTTACCAGATAGAATTGATCTTGGTATTGTTTCCTTGACACTTGTCTCATACAGGATTAAGATCAACCAGCTAAAGAAGTGGTTGAGTCACTTTATCTCTCAGTCCTCAAAAAATTACCTGGCTTATTTCAAAGATCACATCTAGCTCTAGGATTAGTGATTGCCCTAATCTTAGGGTTGCATTGCCACTGCCAAAGCCCAGTGAATAGGTGTTATCTCCCAGGCATTAAAAGGTGTCTATCATGCTGTTGGCTCTTAGGAGGATCTGGAAAGAGTGTTAGTCATTAATCACAGGAGATCCTCCCAGATGATATTACTACTTACTAGTTTCAAGTAAAAATGAAAATAAACCTTATGATCTCTTCCAGTTTTATTGTCACCACTGGTTTACATTAAGACTGTGCCATCTCTAGTGTAGGGTGGCCTCTTGGTTATTATACTTTAGACATCACCCCCATTTTCCTCTGTAAGATGGCTAGTGACTCAGACTTAGCCACCCTCTGCTAAAGGTGAAAGAAGATGTTGACTTTGTTTTTTTTAAAGATATAATTACATTCTGCAGCAACCCCCTGGAAGTGAAAATAGTTCGCTCATCTACAGGAGACAGGAAGGGAGTGCCTGTGCATAGAGCCCCTTTACTCCTCTGTAGACAGTGGTGGTTTTCGTATCTTGCCTAAGAAACTGGGGGTCAGAGAAAAAATTGTTAATACTCTATTGGAGAATCTGACCTCATTGTGGGCCTTTCTGGATGTCCCCTGTGGTTTCATTTACTTTTTACTGCCCAAATTAAGGAATTATTGATGCTTCCATTATGTCCAGTATGCAGCAGAGATAGGAGCATAGGAAACCCCTTTTTTATTTTAATTTTCTTTTAAAGATTTTATTATTTATTTTTTTAGAGAGAGGGGAAGTGGGGGAGAAAGAGAGGAAAAGAAACATCAGTGTGTGAGAGAAACATCAGTTGGATGCCTCTTACATACCCGCATCTGGCAACCTGGTCCTCATCCCAGGCATGTGCCCTCACCAGTAATTGAACTGGTGACCTTTTAGTCTGCAGGACATCCAGATCCACTGAGCCACACCAGTCAGGGTGGGAAGTTAAAAGGTAAACATTATCACTTTGATTCAGAGAGTGGTACCCTCTTTGGAGGGGCATTATAGCAGTGCTGTACCATGCCACTATATAAAATGGTTGGATCTCAACGTACTACTTAGTTCAAGTTCAGTTACCTCTACAACTTACTCTTTCCTAAGAATTACTATGTTTCCAGATGGAAGGGGCATCAGCTCAAAGATTGCAGTCTGTCATTTAAACCCTAAAGATTTCAATATCTCAAATAAATGGGAAAGAAATGTGTTTGGACCCATACTGCAAATTGTGATTTTTAAAAATTGTGCATCTACAGTTCCTCCAACACAGGACACAAGCTTGACTAAACCAATCAAGAGGAAGCAGTTGACTATAAATTAGTCATGTCAGATGAAGACTGGGTTCTATAAATACATCTCAACCAAGCCATATTTAATTGCTGAACTTTATGAGAATTGTCAGGATGCTCTATTTAATAATACATTTTCTTACTATGGATTAATCAGAAGGTTTTTTTGTTAAGTCTTTCTAGGGGGAAGCATTAAAGAAGAATCATCCATTCAATATTTCCTTGTGTTTTAAGAGCTTTCTTTGCTACAAAGCACCCAGCGATGAAACTATGTTTCATTGCTAACTGGATATATTATGCTTTTTTTGTTTCTCCACCATACTGAATGTTTTCTTCCCTTTTGAGATGCCCACGGTCTGCAGATGATGAGCGGAAGAACCCTGTTCTTTGCCTTTTCTGCGGGGCCATACTGTGTTCTCAGAACATTTGCTGCCAAGAAACCGTGAATGGGGAAGAGGTTGGAGCTTGCATTTTTCATGCACTTCACTGTGGAGCTGGAGTCTGCATTTTCCTGAAGTGAGTATTGTGTGATCTGGAAGCCTCATACTAAATTAAGGAAATTTGGATTTAATATAGAGGACAGTGTGTTGGTAGGAAATGATACCAGAAGTTAAGAGACTAGTTGTTCACATGAGATTGTGTTTGAGAAGATATCACAGAATAAGTAGTAAAAAATAAAAGATAAAGTAGGATTCTACTCACATTTTCATTATTTATGGAAAATCTTAAATACATATGATAAACTTTATATTGATTACTCTGATATTGTGTAATAAATACATATGATAAACTTTATATTGATTACTCTGATATTGTATAATACTCAGATATAGTGAAAGAGCTTAGAGCCCTAAAACTTACATTTTAAAAGAACACATAAGCCCTGGCTGGTGTGGCTCAGTTGGTGGAGCCTTGCCTGTAAACAGAGTGTCATGGGCTCAGTACCTGGACAGGACACATGCTTAGGTTGTGATTCAGTCACCAGGGGGAGCAGGTACTGGAGGCAGCCCACTGATGTTTCTCTCTCACATCAGTGTTTCTGTGTCTCCCCCCCCTTCCCTTCTCTCTAAAATCAGTAGGTGTGTCCTCGGGTGAGGATTAAAACTAATAAAATAAAAAATAAAAGTGTATGTAAATGGTTACTTTAAGTTGTCCTTTGAATATTTTAATTTTCTTCATTTCCTGTCTCGATCAACTGCTGTTTTCCCTAGTCTCAGCAAAAGACTGAGAATAGAACAATAGTCACTTATTCTATGAAAGAATACAGGTTGCTCTTGTGAGATAAAATTCTGAAGGATTCTTGTGCTTTTCCCCCCCTCCTCCCCATGTAATATACTTTCTATTTACATAAGCACTGCTGTCGCTGCCTGTGGTGTATATAGTCACTGTTAGCATGCATACATTGGAATAACAAGGGAAATGACTACACGGATGCCAAACCCCAACACCTATTTTCTTTTTTCTAGGGGTCCTACACCTAGTTCATCTGTTTATTTTATAGTTTCTCTCTTTAGTAATTACCACCTCTGTACACAAGCATTTTTTTAAAGATCGCATTTATTTTTAGAGAGAAGGGAAGGTAGGAAGAGAGAGAAACATCCATTGGTTGCCTCTCCTGTGAGCCCACCCTGGGGACCTGGCCTGCAACCTTTCACTTGTAGGACATCACTCAACCTACGGAGCCACACTGGTGGTGGCCACAAGCATTATGTTTTTATGTGTACATTTCTCTGCTGTAAGATCCCAAATACCTTCAAAGGGGCAGCAGTTCTTTATAATCCACACTATTGGAGGCTGGTTCTAACTAGAAAGCCTTGTCACTTCACTAGCTGACCTGTCCGATCTGAGGTAATCAGACTGGGACATCTGGTTCTTCAGTTAAGCCCCTTTCTCTAGATTAACTCTGATGCAGTACCTATTATTTGCACACATGCACTTACTAATATGTCCCGTTGGTGGTTCTGTGCTTCAGGATCAGAGAATGCAGAGTGGTCCTAGTTGAAGGGAAAGCCAGAGGCTGTGCCTATCCAGCTCCTTACTTGGATGAATATGGAGAAACAGATCCTGGCCTGAAGTAAGTTTTTTTTTTTTAAACTTTAGTCACATTATTATATGTAGATGGTAATAATTCTTTAAACACAAAAGCTAATGCTAAATATTGAGATTTTTAAATAGCTGCAAATTAAAAATATCAAATATGTCACCTAAACATAATACATAATTTTCAACAACTTTATGCTTCTCTAAAATTTTTAAAGATACCAACCATTCTAATGTGTTGCATGCTCTATTAGTTTAATCAACTGTTCTTCAGAATACTTAGGAGGTTTAATTGACACTGACATATGAAAGAAAGAAGTCTGGAGTGTCCAGCGAGGGACTTCAGTTTCAAATTGATATTCATTGTTTCTGCTGCAATACTTGAAACTTTTTAGTAGCAAGCTATATCAGCCTTCTTAGTAGCTTTAGCAAAGCAAAACACTTACAACCCTGTATTTTTCTGTATCCTTCCTGGTTGTTGGGTACTGGAGGACTACTTACTACTGAGAAAGAGGTGATAAGGGACACTGATCCCAAAAGTCCATATAGATAAAGATTAGATCTTCCTACCATAAACTGTGTCTTTGTTTAACTGAAATTTTGTTATTTTGAAATAGTACTTGGAATAAATAGACTTACTTGATGGGACTTGATACCTCTTTGATCATACAGAGGTTTGCTTTTATTGTGACAGCGCTTGGCCACCTGTACAGATACTCTCTGGATTTAGGGAGAAATAATCTGAGTCACGAAAGTTGTTAATGACTAAGGATAAGAGGTCTGAGCTGTTCCAGAAAGGTATAAAGAAGCAGAATTTTTAAATTAATTAGGCACTTTAAAAATACCCAACTAACTGAGACACTTGAGTTCCTCTGTGTTACAGAACAGACCCGTGGGGTGTGTGGAGGGGGGACCAATGAATGATACACTGTTACCGAATGGACCCATCCTTGTGCTCCAGGGTCCCCACCCACTACTAGGTTCACCTTGCCCGGCGCCAGGGAAAGATGTCTCTCAATGTCAGAGATTGGTGAAAAGGAAAGGGATTATTTATTTTAAAAGATATACAGATTTAGAGTAATGATGTAATGTCTTCATTGAAAGTACTGAAGTCCTTTAGAATACCCACAAACACACACAGTCCTTCCTTCTCCCCTCTGCCCAGTCTGGGGTACCGTATCTCAGGGAAAGAAGCAGAAGTCCATGGCTCAGGCTCCTGGCACCATCAGCTGTGTCGCTGCTACATTCTCCAGTTAATCCAAAACCATGTGGCACCTTCTCATGGCCCACCAGCAGGAATCCTTTTCACCCCTTTTCTTCCAGGCAAAGTCTCTCCTGCTTCCTAAGCCACGTGGCAAAAGGGAGCACCCCAAAGCTGTGTGGTCCCAGCCTTCCTTCTTTTCTTTCTCATGCGAACGGTGGAGCTGTAACCAGGGGGAGTTGCCCTCAGTTACATCCTTGGTTGAAGTTACTCCCATCCCCCTGACTCAAAGCATGGCCACAGCTATGTAACATATTTATGAAACCATTTAAAGGTTATAGATAAATATGTTAAATGACTGTTCTGGAGCAACTCTCAATGGCCCTGCTCTATGTGTCCCATCCCCCAGCTCAGACGTGTGGGGGTGAGGACATCCTATATATATATTTTTTCCTAGTATTTCCTGGACACTCTGAGTTCTGGACCCCTTTACGAATCCCCATTTGGGGGCTGCCCCTTGGCTTTACCCTGTTACATCTGGAATGAGAATCTCACAGTTCTCCATTATTAGCAATAGCTAACCTTAGTCATTTTGGATTAGTTGTTATAGTGTTACAAACTACACAGCCTTAGAATTGTTGTGGAATAATTTGATTGAAATATTTGCTAATCACCATCAAATTAGTTGTGTCATAGTGTTACCAAACAAAACTGGGGTTTGGCGGTTCACCACCAAGCACAGGTGTAAAACAGAGGTCGGTGGGGACAGAAAAAGGTCTTTATTAAGAGTTTCCACAATTTCTGGGACTGGGGAACTCCCTGACACCAGGCTCCTCTCTTCTGCAAAACACAGAAATCCCAAAAAGACTGAAACCCAAGACCAAACCCCAAAATCCCACTCCATCCTTACCTGTCTGTCCTTCTGGAGCACGAGTCTGGAGACTGCTAAGCGGATGACTGTCTGGCTTCAGGCTCCCTCCTGGGAGGCTGTGCATGTGGGGCCAATGGCCTGGCTGTAGTTTCCCACTTTAGGGCCCAGGGCCAAGGCCAACTGCTGCCGCTGGACATGCAGGGGCTCCATGTGGGGCCTGGCACCTGAGGCTGCCCCAGCACCCAGGGCCTGCAAGTGCCTCAGCCTGTGCATCCCTGCACAGGTCTCAGAGGAAGAGAAGGGATGAGTTTTGCACCCCCTCCATTTTAAGTCTCCAGGCCCAAAATTCCATTTGCTCCAGAGTGTTCAGTTTCCATTGGCAATCCCTTCCTCAGGTTAGACTGCACATTCCCCTGCTGCCATGTTAATCTTGTGGTACACGTGCCTCTCGGACCTCTAGTTTCCCCTTCAATCAGGAACCGGAATGGTATAGGAGGGCTCACCTCTGTCAGTCACTCTTGCTAGATGGGGCAAGGCTTCTCCTGCTGAGTCTCAGCTCCCTGGTGGGGAATCTGTCATCTTGTGCCACACTAGCTTTGTTGCCAGGGCAACATGAGCAGCCACACTGGCTTATTTACCTTTTACCTGAGGAATATAGCCTCTCATGTGCACTGCCTCAGGATTTCCTGTGGTGGCCCCTCCCTCACCCTGGGCACCACACCACTATTAATAGTAAAACTACAACCAAGTATTTCTGAGGAGCAGAATATAACTTGAGGGCTTAGTGTTACATTTCAGATCTAACCTGTACTATGCAAAAGTCAGAAATCAGAACTAGGTAAACTATACGTAAACCCAAAAACTCATTAAGAGCTCCACACAGACTAACCACCCAGAAAAGAATACAGCTGCCTCAAGTTATTGACCTCAATGGCCATTTAAATGAGGTCCCATAATGCTCATGGTATACTTGACCTATTTTCTGAATAATCAAGGAGTAAATTTCTGCCACATTAGTTAAATAATTTATTAAGTTCTTAGTGATCAATGGTGAAGAGAAAATTTCCCTTTTAAAACCCTCTCCTTGGTGATTCCTCAGTTCCAAGAACAACTCAGGAGAGTTCACGCTAATGTAAGCAATAAAGTGTGGCAGTTACTTGATCAAACTTACATGCTGTTGTTTTTTTTCCCCTGAAGGAGGGGCAACCCCCTTCATTTATCTCATGAGAGGTATCGGAAGCTCCATTTGGTGTGGCAACAACACTGCATAATAGAAGAGATTGCTAGGAGCCAGGAAACTAATCAGATGTTGTTTGGATTCAACTGGCAGTCATTATGAGCACCAACTCTGCCTCGGGACAATCACGAATGAAGACTATGTTGAAGACTGATTCAGAATTATGGAGACCTTTCTGAGGGCTGGGGAAGGGTTGGAGGGTCTTTTGCTCCTTGTCCAGTTGTTTATATTGATATAAATCAATAAAATATTCCTTAATGGAGTATTGCTTTCAATTAGTGAACATATCCTTAAAAGGAAAAAAGAACATAGACTAATCTGTTTTATGTTCTAGAACACTAAAGAAATGCTTCTTTACCCCAAATGTCTGATTCTGCTAATATGTGCAGAAAACTCATTTCCCTTCCTAATCTTTCCCATTTCATTTCATCTCCCTGATCAATGAAGTTACATCAAGCAGTTGTGGACATTTTTATGTGTTAATTGGATCACCAATAAAATTCTAATAATTTGTGATTTACTTCCTTGCAGCTAAGACAAATCGCAGAAACCATGCAGTATACTTTGAGAAAGTTCTGTAGCTGAGAAAATTTTCAAAAAAGTAAATTGTTAATCATTTCTCTTTTAAGGAAATACCCCTAATGTACCACTTATTATTTCAGTCAGAAATTAAACCAAATCTCTATATGGACAGAGTTGCCTTTTCTAAGGTCAATTTTTGCCAGCATAGAAAGGCTTTTTTTCCACTGTAGACCTCAGTAAGAGTTAGGATAGTGCATTCATTATTCATTCCTCATGAGACAGAGTCTACCTATGATCCTCACCTCTGACCTCAAATAGCTTTGTGGAGTTTTGAAGTTACACTTTCCATTTTCCAAAGGCAAGTTTCCAAAATGAGTTCACTTATCTCTTGATGTGGTACCATCCTATTTGATTCTTAGAAACCTGATGCAGTTCTGATGTGAACTATCTACAAAATGAAAAAAATTCCCTCTGGATGGAGCATGACTGCTGTAAATTAGAACAATCGGATTTAAGCCAATTCTGCAACCTCCTGTCTTTGTACGAGACTGATTCTTCATTTGTTATCTGTGTGTACCTTTTCATAAACTCTGGTTGTTATGACTAGTACAAACAACCAAAAAAGCCATGTGATCCATAGTCTGTGTCCTGCTGTAACATGCTGTGGTTGAGCCATTTTGTTTATAAATAATCAGACTCTTCAAAATCTGTGCAATCTTTAACTTTTATCAAGAATGTGTGCTATAAAACAGCAGACAGAAGGTAAATTGAAATCTTCCATTTTAACTCCTGTTATCTCTGGGAGAATGTTAGGGGTTTGAAAGATGCAAAGACTGTCTTACTTTGCCTTTGGTGACTATTGTCGTGTGGGTGTAAATGTTTCCCTGCCTTCTTCGTGCTCAGCAAAAGCAAGCAAATAAAAATTTGTTTGTGAAGTGACCGATGATGCACATTTGGGGTTAGTTCCCCCCCCATTCCTACATAAAGTAAAAAAGAGGTAGATTTTGCAGTAAGGGATTGAATCATAGAATCACAGTCATGATTGAATCACAGAATCAGTCATGATTTTCTACTTGAATAATTATTGCAACAGTATCAGGAAATAGATTCAACTGCACCGAACAATTTGTAACAATTAATGGGTGAGGATCAGGAAATTCAGTATTCAGTTTGCCAAATTCGCCAATATTATTAAGTGATTAGAACATTTCCCTTTATTTCTTAAATAATTTTGTTGGACGGATTGGCTGACTAGGAAGCCTGAGCCAGAGTAGGCAACAAAAGACTCTGACTTCTGCCCTGATTGATTGCCCCCAGTTTAGCAAAGAAAAACCGACTTTTTATTTCTAGTCTTTCTCTACTCACTTCATAAATTCTGGGGTTAAGCTCTCAAACTGCCAGAGGGACTATCCTGCAATGGCCAGTCAGACATTTACTGCCAAAGAACCTATTTCATACTGAGTTCCACTTGTTGAGATTGGTTCAGATCTCTGCACTGTAGATGATCATGTGTCTCTGCTGCCCCCAGCCCAAGGGATTTCTAAGTATACTCAAATATCCTAGTGGTCTGCCTGCATCATTGCAAGCAATTTAATTATACTTAACGAAGTTTACTGACAGTGAGCGAAAAGTCACTTTACTTTCTTTAAGGTAGAATGTGGAGGAACTACTTCAACAGGATGGCTCCAAAACTGTGTTTTTTAATGTTTGATAAGGGGCTGGCAGGAATTTTTATGATAGGGTGAATAAAAACATCTGTATAGATAAATTATTATGTTGGTATATGGGCTGTGAGTTCACCTTTTAGTGGTCATTTGTCATTTCATAACAACTATGCATTTGGTTCACTGTGATGATGATCTATATTTAGTGACTGCAACATGTTTATTATACCACTGATTCAAATTCCATCCATGATGAAGTTATACAAATAATGCATATATTGATATCTTTTATGGCAAAATGTAAATTTTAAACTTGTATAATGTTCTTGTGCTTTTTGAAATAAAATATCATATGTGTATATTTAAAAAGATAAAAAGGAACTTCTCATGTTTGGGGATTGGGTTTTAAGTGCTAAAAATCTGTACCTAGAAAGGAGCTCTAAACTTCAAAAGTTATTGTCAGCCCAGACAAATTATTTTTTTAAAAAAAAGACTTTATTTTTAGAGAAAGGGGAAGGGAGAGAGAAAGAGAGGATGAGAAACATCAATGTGTGGTTGCCTATTGAGTGTCCCCTACTGGGGACCTGGCCTACAACCAGGCATGTGCCCTGACTGGGACTCGAACTGGCAACCCTTTGGTTTGCAAGCCAGCACTCAATCCACTGAGCCACAGCAGCCAGGACCGGACAAATTCTTTAAAAGACATAGGTATTTAGTGTAATGGTCTCCAAACTTTTTAACCATACCTTCTATCAGTAAATAATTTTTCAACATGCATTATGTATTTCTGTATTCATGGATTACTTACTGCACTAATACATTAAGTGCATTGCCCAAAAATGGAAATTTTTTAAAAATCAGTTAAAAAATAGAGTATTTCTATTTAAATATTTTCCAAATAAATTTGTACATCCCTTTGGGTAGCACACCATAAGTGGAGACAGCTGTCTAAAGAAACACTGTATACAGAAGTCCGCAGTGATGGAAAAGTTCTCTGCATTGTGGCACTGTATGTGGGGGAGGGGTCTGAGAGGGAACAATAACACTTGCTGAGCTCTTGAGCTGCTTTCAGTCACTTGTGCTGCTACCTGAGAACAAAGGCCCTTCTGGTGCTGATTCCCAGGGGGGTGGGTTTGTGTATGTTCTAGGACGATGTGGGTCTCTCCAACAAACTCTCCTGTGAGGCTGGGAGTTTCTCCCACTGCTGCCTCAACCCCCAGAGGTGTTTTCGATCAGAGGTTTGAGGCTTTATTTCCCTGCGCTGGAACCCTGGAACCGTGGAACCCTGGAACCCTGGAACCCTGGGTTGCACGGTCTGTCTCGCTCCGCATTTGTTCCTCCTGGT
>PVKM010006671.1:0-43565 GCA_004027735.1 Carollia perspicillata
AACACAGACTCTGCCATTGAACAGCACGGATGCTGGTCCTGCTCCCCTAACCCAACCCTTCTCTCTACGAAATCTCGGGCAAGTGACCTAGCTAGTGTCCGAGTTCCCTCTTCTGGAAAATGCGTACAGTGCTAGAACCTACTTTCACCGGGTGGTGTGAGAACTAAATGCATCGTAGGGCTTCCAGAATGCTTCTTCAGGGTTGAATTAGTCAGCTAAATTTACCTTAAACCTTCACCACCACGGTAAACAGCAGCCCTGCGCTAGAGTTGCAGGGGATGGAGTTGCCAGTAGCAGAGACACTTAGCAGAGATACGCTAGATAAGCCCAGTCTCTTGTTAGCACCTGGGCATCTAACAGCCAGCTCCTGTAATGAGATGCCCTGGTTGGCTGGGATGGTAAGCTGGATCTATTACCGGTGAAATATTTGGGAGAGGCACACAGGGAAGCGTCTCAGCCTCAGTTAAGTGAGTCTGACACCAGAGGATTAAAGACAACGTCTTCATTCTCATTAAGAGCTAACAGATGGACTTCCCTAAAATCCACTTTTTTAGCTTAATTTCATTTGTTTAAATCTTTGCCTGATGAGATGGTGTTCTGAGAGTAATTTTAAATTGTTCTGCCTGGAATAAATATTTCTTTAACTTTATTAGAACCTCTCCCTAAGGGGTTCTGTTGTCCTGGGTGGTTTTAAATATTCATCTCATCCAAATACCATAAATCTCCCTTTAATATTTATTCCCCAAGACCTGGTGTGTGGCTTTGCAAGGTAAATATTATGTGATGAGCTAAATAATCAAATCAAGGCAAAACAAGTTACTGAGCCATTTTCTTAGTAATTGCACTTTTTCTTAAGTTCTCTGTGGTCGTATTCTACTTCTTTTCATGATTTAGAAAAAGATGACTTAATTGCACCTTTAAAGTTTCTAAATTTATGCCCACCTTAGCTTATATTTCACAGCTAAAAATTAAAGTTCTCTTTTGAACTCTTAATCTTTCCGAATGTAAGAAAGTGACATGAATATTTTTTTTAAAAAAATCAGATTGCTATCAAAGCTATGGTTTTACATTTCCTGCGATGTCAACTTCCTGAAATAAGCTTCCTGCTTGGCCAAAATATGTCTATGCATTTTGTGTAGTTTTTAATCTCTGAGTAAAAACAAATACACTAGTTAATTAATTGAAAAGGTAAGATAACTCTCATTATTAGAACAGAGTGATGTAAGATTGGGTTATAGATTTTAAATTCTTCACGGGTCATGGACGGGCTGGTGGCGTTCACGCGGGCAGAGCTTCCCTGTACTTTCTCTCTCTCTGGAGCCACCTGTAAACCTGAATTTGGGAAATATTTGAGTGATTTCTCTCAAGCCATAGAGAAAAATTTGTCTGGTGTACATTTAAATTTTTTTTGAAATTTGATTATACTGTATTATTATTAATAATAATAACTGTGCTACTTTAAAAATAATCTTAGCCCTCTTAGCATACAATTCTGTAGGTTCATTCATGTTGTCACAAATAGTAAGAGTTCATTCTTTTTAGGGCGGGGTAGCATTCCATTGTGTAAAGGCTGTGCACCACAGCCTTTCCCCCTCTCATTTATTGATGGGTATTTGGGCTGCCTTTATTTTTCGGTGATTATACATAACACTGCAGGAAACCCGGGGTACAGCTACTTTTCCACATTAGCATTTTGGGTTTCTTCAGATACTGCCAGGTGGATACTGGAAATACCGGCCAACACTTTGTAAAGTACCTGACTGTCTAACCATGGCGCTGTACACCGGAAACGAATACAAAATAACATTGAATGTAAAGATATATATACTTTTGATTAAATAAACACTAATCTTAATATTTATTTTACCGATAGACACGAAGTCTTACTTTTTCATATTTATTATGCCACAGTTTTTAAATGTAACCTTAGGTCCATTGAGAAAGGTAGGTATGCTTGTGGCGCTTCTATTCATGCCATCAACACAGACCTGCTCGTAATTCCTATACCTGTCATCTTCTTCCTTACCTCTGTGTCATTCTTCACAGATCGCTCAGCAGGTTCCTACTCACTCTTTCTTGTGCAGGGGCTTCCAGGTGCCCGCAGAAAGAGAACTCCAAGAGCACCTGTGTTTATGCCTGTTTTGCTCACTGGTCTATCCTCATGCAGTTTAGAGTCAATTAATAATCACGGAGGGAACGCACAAATGCCCGTCTTCTCCGCCTGGGGTTGGGACTCCTGTTGACCTGGAATTCACAGCTCATTACCCTTCAGCGTCAGCCTTCCCGTCTGTCTCCCTACTTGTCTGTGGTTTCTTGCAAATGAGTCTTGTATTTCTGGATTGTTTCCTAACCACCACTCTGTTTATCCATATCTTTTTCCTCCTTAAAATGGAGTACGTGGATCCTTCTAAACAGGACCTCGAATATTTAAGTGAAGGCATCCGTTTCATGCAAAGGTGTCATGGATGCGGGCTAACTCACCTAGGTCGCATTCAATACACAAGACAGTTCTTTTAAAAGTAATTACTACCTATATACTGTAAAGAAAACTGATCCCTTTGAGCATTTTGGTAAGCCTTTAAACCAATCTAAACAGATGGAGTTATTCTCAGAGGCTTAAGGTGATCAGGCAGCCTCAACGTTATAAACTACAAAAACCTTATTCTCGTACCTCTCAAGATGTGGTTAACACTTGTAATAAGACAGGGTCGCCCAGTGGTGTGCTTTGTTAGCTTTATCCCTGCATGTTACAAGGGGAAATAACTACTGTGGTAACACACTAAGGGAGAAGATGGTACTTCCGAGTTGGGAAAAACACCCAAGTGTCCAGAGCTCACGCTCTCTCCAGGCCCCTCCAGGTGGTGGAGTCGAAACTACATATCAGCTCGACTGCATGTCTCTGTGCCTACACTTCAGGTGGCTGTAAGAAGCACACATTCTCCACTCTAAATCCTCACGGTTTCACACAGTGTTGCTTTATTTTCATTTTCTAAGGCCCCGTGGAGGACATTTCCCCCACATGTCAGAACAAGAAAAAACCACGTCCTTCCTGAAGGTCTGGGTTCCTTTCATTGGTACACACAAATCCATCGTGTATCTCAGAGATATTTCCCACGTTCACGTTAGTTGTGAATACAAAACAGCAGATTTCGGACAGAGCACGGAGCAGATTTAAGTTCCACACCCTATAATCGTCATCAACATCCTCTATATCGAACGCGTGCCCATGGATGTTTCCTCCTGTCAGCTTCTATTTCCTTATTCGGATTCCCAACTCGCTCGAGAACTGAGCGTCTCTTTTGGGTCTGACGGTATGGAAACTACGTTTTGTTTAGAAGTAAAATGAATATCATATCCCTTTTGCAAGCTTGTGTATAATAATGAAAACCTTAAGGCAGAGGGCAAGTTCTCAAAGGCAGTGTGGTGCTCATTTCCACCATCCAGCCATTCTGCAGAGGGTCAACGGTAGTGTTGTGAAGTGCAATCAAAGAGGCTGCCAGCATAAAAATACGCAGAAAGACTAGCATGTTCTTTTAACAACCCTAGACTGTCCTCACGAAAAAAGTTTACATTTTTGCATGAATTTATGAAAAATATATTGGAGATAGAATTTTAAAGGGTCTATAAGTAATGTGTAAAATACATTAAACTTTAAAAACAAAAATAAAAAATCTTCTATCATTTCACCTTCCCAGAATAATATGTATTGAGAGTATGAAGGTTCTGTCTATATATGTGTATGTGTGAGATTCAAATATGTGACAGTTTCTCTATTGTATAAATATATGTTAGTGTCTGCTTATTTAAATGATAGTGTATAGTCCTCGAGTTCTATTTTTTACCCACTCTCTTATACTAAACATTTCCTTATATTTTAACATGCAAAACATTGTTTTTGATGATTGAATAATAGGTATGAGTTATAAGAATATTCGGATATAAAAAAGTTTCCCTTCCCACATATATTGCAACCCTCGGTAATGTAACACCATGTAAGTTATTTCTTGCTGATGTGATTCATTCAAAGGTTCCTTCGGAATACTAGAATACATTCCAGTGCCAAACGATCTAATGAAAACAGGGACCATTTATCATGTGATCACTAGGCACACAGCAAACCCAGTCACGCAAAGAAGAAATTAACCCCGGGCACTTACTAATTTCAGTAGCAATGATTGTTATGTTGTGCCATACACTCAACTCTCTGTCCAGTGGTGTTGCCAGCGTTATCTTCCCATCATCTGCGTTAATGTTGAATTGTCTCTCCAGGTCAGTGTGCCGGTCGATGGAAAACCTGCAAAACAGATACATCTGTAATCTACCTCCACGTGCAAGTGATCCCTACACTCCATAGCAGACCTTCAGTAATCCTTGGAGAGCCATCACTGTGAAGTCAAATGAATTGGGAGACTCAGTGGCATCATAATTTGTAAAACAAAATGACGGAATGAGGCACAAGAAACTTGATAATTATTGTCCAAGGAGTAATTAGCTACATATGCAACATGGAGGTCATAAACTACCATCAGTTTCAATAGGTATCATCTTCCAAACTGGATGCTGATGAAGAGTTAATTGGATAATCCGTCACATTTATTGGACAGCTTATGATAATTAGCAGTTGCCACAAAATATATAAAACAATGAACTGGAGTCCAAAGCAGGATGGTGCTAGGCAGCATGTAATTTATTGTAGTTCAAAGGAAATAGGTGTTTGCATTACACTTATATTTGACAAGACAATATATATGTGCTTTTGTTTTTGGTGCTTTTGTTTTTGCTGCTGTTGTTTTGTTTTGTTTTTATTTTAAGTAAAGTTATATACTTAGGCTTTCTATTAGTCTCTGTCCATAGAAATCAGATAGTTGTGGATTCTCTGGTATCTAGTATCTAGTAGTAACAATTCTTAAAGTTGGAATAGATATTTTAAAAGTTTTATAATACTAGATCTATGAAATTAAGAATTTTAAATGGACTTCTTAGTAGTTCCTATACTGAAAAAAAATTTTCAAATAAGACAACATCATGGCATTTTATGTCTCGAGCCATCTGCTTTGAAGCTATACTAAGTATTAAGATTATACAGGAGTTATTGTTCCACGGCATCTATCCTTTTTATAAACCAAGTGCTGTGCTTTGGCTATGATATATCAAATACAACCAAGTCTATGGTGTAAGAAACACAACGGAAGCAGGATAGAACGAAGGCCCAAAGTAGGGTGCTGTGGACAGAGTATTTGTGCCTCCCTGAAATTCATATGGTAAAATCTCAACTCCCAATGTGATAGACTTTCTAAATAAGTCTGTCCTTTGGCTGATAATTATAATTACATTAGGTCATGGGTATGGGGCTCTAATGACGGGATTCATTCTCTTATTTAAACAAAAAGGATTTGATGCAGGATGCTTGTCTGGTTCCTACCAGTGATATTACAAGAAGACAGCCATCTGCAGACCAGGATTCTGGTCCTCACCAAAAACAGAATCTGTGAGTGCCTTGGTCTTGAACTTCCAGGCTCCAGAACAGTGAGAAGTAAATTTCTGCAGTTTAAGCCACCAGTCTACGGCATTGCATATAGACAGCAGCCCAAACTAAAATGAAGTTCATGTACAATCCTGTTTTAGGAGGGGGCCACTGAAGAAAGCCTTTATGGTTGAGGTGGACTCTTAGGAAGTGCCCAAGAAATCGCTCTACTCACTGATATTCACTGACCCTAAGTCTGAAACACGGTTCATGGCTATTGGTGCTGAGCATATTTTATTTTTTATACATTTTTATGAAATTTATTATATAATCAAGTTTAAACTATGTTATAAGAAAATGAGGAAAAATAAAACCCCCACAATTTTATGCCTGCAGTTTTGTGGTGCTAATATTTTAGTGGATCCCATTGCAAACAGCATATATTTGCATATATTATGCATCTCTACTTATGCATGTGCATCTATTTATTTGTTTCTATATCTACTTGAGACAATAGATGGATCACCGGATAGATACATGGAAGGATGGATAGATAGGTAGTACATAGACAGATAGACAGACAGACATCAGATAAATGGCTATCTGATAGATCGATCAATAGATAGATGGAGAATTCTTTTCTTTTTTTAGTTATCTCTTTTTCATCAGAAATGGTATTCACATTCTTTATTTCAAATGCAATCACCATGGAAAAAAGGCATCCATGTAAAATCCTCCCCATGAAAGATAAGCATCATTAGACAGTTTGGAATAATATTTAAAAAGTACTTAATTTTATGGATGATAGTTCACTGCTCAACTCCTTGAGAAATATTGCATAATAAAATTATAACTTCTGATCTAGGAAAGAGCTACAAAGAAAACTAAGGAGCCCACTTGCATCTACCCAGCAGGCACTCACAACCTGACCCTACACCCTGTCTCCGGGATGATCAGAGAAACTCAGAAAGGATGTGAGAACCCAGAGGCAGGCATGGATCAACAGTGCTCTCAACCAAATCCGGAGCATGGGAAAGTGTTCATTACAAAGCATTTCAATGTGTTGTATTATGGAAAGAAGACCAAAAGCCATTTTTCTGGGGAGCAATGATTGTTGATGAGACCCGTGAGGTTCCAAGTTTAACTGTAAAAGAACTAAACAGACGTGTTTTGCTCCAGATATCACATCGCTTCTGACTCTTAAAAGAGCTAAGAAATATCCAGAGGATTAATTATCACTTCCTGCATCATAGCCATAGATAAACTTTGCAGGCATTGCGGGGTTGTAGAAATTTTATTATCTCACTGCTGATATATTTCACACATTCATGCATCACCCGATTTCCCAGAGGCCACAGCAAAGGAGCATCAGTCTAATCACTAAAACTCACGCATCTCAAGTCTGAGACAAGCTCCTTGGCTATTTGATTGATGCCCAGCGATGCCCTAGAACTTCTGGCCCAGGGAAAGCACTGAGAACAACGACAGAGTTTGGGAAGTTGGTATTTTTTAAGTGGTTCGTTTAATTCCTTACTTAAATTTGTATCATGCAGACCTCACATTTTGAATAAATTATATCTCTATTATTGATATATTGCTACTTCTTAGATAATTTATACATTCATTGAGCCTTGATTTCTCTACTGGTCAGATATGGAATACCCATTTCCCAGGGGTGGTTGTGAAGATTAAAAATAAAGCATAAATCAGTCTTTGGTAGTTAGCAAGCAATAAATACATGTTCATCACCATCGCCATAATCATCATGTCCCAGTACACAGAACATTAAGGGACTTCCCTTCTTGGAAGATGGTGGAGAGGGCCCCTTTCTTACCCTTTATAAAAAGCACAAAACTGGGGGGGGTGAGTATTATTTAACTCCTATAACTCTAACACAGACAAGGATATTTTTCTCATCTTTTAAAGTTCCAGTTCATGACAGACTTTATGGGGTGAGTCATAAGAATTTATAAAATAGGCTATAAATACAGCCCTTTAGTAAGATCAGAGGTAAGAATGTCATAATATTATAAGATTACACAATGGGAGGAATTTGATGGGGAAAAAATGACTTAGTTTCAAATTCAGTTTAAAATCTACCTCAACTATTTCAAGAAGCCCCTTGCTACCTATGTAGACATTTTGCAGATTTTATCGCCTGGTAGACTTTCTGATGAAGGCTCCCAAGAACTGCTGCACAGCCCCAAATCCTGACTCAACATAGTCAACGAGCATGCGTTAGACACCGAATGTGTACCAAGCATGTGTTTGTTAGGTGCCTTTTCCTTCTTACACCCTTCTTTCCTTTGTTTCTTATATATAGAATGAATAAAAGGAAAATCCCTTAGTTAGCTATGATTTAGTTGTGTTATTAGTCTCTCTGTGCCGTGTTTACGTAATCTGTAAAATGGGACTTGCAATAGGTTTTTTGAGGTTTAAGCGAGGGATTAAATATAAAGCAACTTTTACGGTGTCTGGCACATAGTAAGTGCTCAATATGTATATATTTAAAATAATTACTATTATTACTTATCTGGAAAAAATAGGCTTCCACTGCTGACTTCCATTTCCTTCTCAAGAGTAAGCTAGTATTCCTTCCACTCCTGGCTTCTCTGTCCCTAAACAGGTGTCTCTGGGTTCTCGCATCAGTGGAAACAAACATAGAGAAGATAGATGTCCGTTTAAGTGATCAAATAAAGCTGGGAGTGGGAGCAAGTGAGGAAGCAGACACCTGCCCTTCTGCTACCACTTTACGTGTTTATCTTTTCACCAACTTTTCTGACCCAGATCTCCGTCCCGTGAACGGACCACTGCAGGTTCAAAGGTTGACCGAACATATGTGATTTGTATGCCTATTGAATAATGTATGACCTTTTTTATCATAGTTACAACTTAATGACATGTTTATAATTTTAAAATGAATAACATAAAGATTAATCACATTTAAAAAAAAAAAGAAACTGCAAGCGTGCCATTTTTAGGGGTGTTCTCAGAAGATGCTTGCTCCATTCCAGCCCACAGACGCACACACACGCACTAGGCCAGCCCTCCCCCCCATCTCTAGTTGCAAAGATTCAGCTTGCTTTCCTCTGGTTGTCCATTATCTCCATTTCCCTGCTGTGCCCCTACTCATTCTATTTTGGGACAGAGCTACATCTGCAGAAGTAAAGGGCAATACTTAATGGTAAGACTCTAATATAAGGTTTTTCCTTAAGCCAATTACCAGAAAATTATTTCAAAGAAAAACAGACTGGGTTAAACGTGATGCACCTGGAGAAACAAATTACATTTTAGAACCCAGTGCACCGTGTCTCTTCCCGAGATGCCATCATGGATAGATGTGTCGGAAGCAGACTCTGAAGCCACTCTGCTCTGTGAGAGTGCCTGTGTCTTTCTTGACGGCAGCAGCATGGAGAGTGGAGGGTGTGCAACTGGGAAATCCTCAGTGGGCTGTCGCCTGTGGGGGCTCATCGGACCTAACTACTCACATCTCCTACTGTTACCCGTAAAGAAGAGGAGACACCCACTTCACAGAGAGGTGCTTGGTGGTGCACGAGTTGCTCTAAGATTCACACTAGGCAAATAAACAAGCAAATGAATAAACAAATCAATACAATAAGAAGCCAATTTTTCAATCTGTAAGTGATCTCTCCAAGCCCAGGGGAACTGCAGAAGTGAAAATCCAGAAATGGAAAGCTATACACAAGGACTACCATTGGCATCTTTTTGAAGCCTTAGGAAAGACAGAATTTTTGCAAGTGACACTAGCAAAAGATGCCAGAACTCTTTGTGTCTATCCCAGTCTTCACCCCTTTCAAACTATCCGCTACTATGAGTGTCTCCACACAGCCGACAGTCCAAGTTGAAGAGATGAGAGGTGACACTGGGTTTGGGGGTTCACCCCTCCCCACACCCACGGAGCCTTCTTCCCCTGACCCGAGTCTGTACTCATCTTCTCTTCCTGAAAGGTGTCCTTTCTATTATTCTCAGGTTAAGCATTTTGGGGTACCTTTTACTTTACTTATAGGAATCTCTGATTACAAATCCGTGTGTTCATATGACATCCTACTTTTGGAGCGTGCATTGTGTTTTATAGTTTGTTCCACATATACCTCAGAAAAATACCATCGTAAAGCTACAATTGCATATGTAACTTTCTGCAGCCGTGGAGCCAAAAAGATTTTTCTTTAGAGTGAATTCCAGGTAAAATTGAACTCATGATCAATTTTTCAATATTTACACAATATGTTTGGAGAAATTATATTTTTCCCTGAGTCTTCGAAATAATCATTCGTAACTGAGAATTCTAAATATGATATGATGGGGAAAAAAGAATGCAGTGTTAGATGTTGTGAAGGGATTCGATTTAAAGTTGTTAATTTTATTTAATTCCACTAATTTTAACGACTGCTTCTTTTGGTTAGTTACGATGCTAAATGTTTGAATGACTCCTCCCCCTTGCACAGATTGGTGTGACTTTCTCATTGCGTACAACAAAAAGTGGCAGGCTCTATCATGGAATCACACTTACATTGCAATGGGTAAGGGTCTCCAAATGCACTTGAGAGAAGGCAAGGGGTGGTCAGAGGTGGCACCAAGAAAATACAGCATCTGTCTAGGGGCAGGAAGAAAGAGTGGGATTTCTCCAGGTGGAATACATAAGGAGCACATCCTCAGCAGAAGGAAGTTCATGTAGAAAATCTTGAGAGTTTGAGAATGTTCTGGAAACTATAATATTAGAGCCCCTAAGTAGGTGTGGTGATACCTGAGGCCTGACAGACAAGCATCCTACCATTTCCCTTTCCATCTCGGCCCCACTTCCTTCCTTCATTCGCTCTCTATGGAGTATCTCTTACACACAAGACATGGTATTAGGTGCCAAGACAAACACAGAGCTGCTCTCCTGTACCTTCTGTACTTCAGAGAAAGACAGCAAAGGTGCATAAGGCTTCTCGAAGCTTACAGTGATGTATTAGTGCAGACAAAACAGGTCTGAGGTGTACAAAGTATTACAGAAGTATTCCAATCAAAACACACAGTAAATATAAAAAAATCTGAGAGAGGAAAGCATTCAGTGTCTTTGAAGAGACCTTGACAAAAGTGAGGTGGGTGAAGTTCAAGATTTAGCTGGGGAAGGACCCTAGGGATACAGCATGAAGGAATTCTAAGACCATGCTGAGGAAGTTTGTGTCACTCGTTAGAAATGGAGAGCCACTTGAAAAAAACATAGCAGGAAAGTTATAGGATCTAAACCACAGCTGAATTCCATAGAATGTTCTGTGATACAGAAAAATGATCTGTACTGTTCAATATGGTAACCACTAGCTGCATGTGGCTAGTTAGCCCTGGCATAATTACCTAGTGTAACTGAGAAATTGAAATTTTTATTCTAGTTCATTTAAGTTAACTTGCTTTCAATTCAAAGAGCCATGTGTGGTTAGTGGCTACCATGTTGAACAGCAGAGATCTAAACTGAGTGAGAGAGATCACTTCCACATCCGTGTGTGGTAAAGGGTGGGAGACCAAAGAATGGGGCTACTGGAACTGAGAGAGTGAAAATAAAACACAATAGGACATCATGATTAGTTGGATGTGGTAGGTAAAGGAGGTCGAGGGAGGAATGTTGGAGAAACACCCCTGTGAAAGGCTCATAACCCCTTCTATTAACCTATATTGCTTTCAACTTAGACACACTTCTCCATTTTCTCTCCTCATGGCCACTTATGTAATGACCAAATAAAATATACCAAACTGGTCACAAATATTCACATAAGTATTAGCAAACAATAATAATTTTTTCCCAGAAATACATGACATCTGCAACTTGCAGTGGCTAAGTGACATGTATCTCTGGTGTATGCTTTTCTATCGATGGGAGGCTAGGAGCCGTGAGGATAGAGTCCTTTACATTGAAGATCCCATGATGACCTTGATCCTTACCATTCGTTCACCCAAGGGTCACAGCAATCCCAAACAAATCCCATGCATCTCCGTAAGCCCATAATGCCCTAAGGATGTTAGCGGAAATCTAGGGTGAAGAGAATCCTTTAACTCCCTAAAAGTCTTTGTGGAGCTGTCGAGAGCACCAATGATGACAGTTCTTTATATGAAAGAATGTTTTAAAGTGCTAAATGCTACGTGGACCACAGAACATAGATGAGTGAGATAGAGAAGATGCCTCATTATATGGCAGTCTGGACCATCCCACCTCACCCAGAACTGCGGTTTAGTTACATATGGAATGTATTCATTGTGGCATCCTTAATTTTCAGCCTCTCTGCTAAGTAAGCCTTGTACAATGATTTCTCATTTAATCCTCCCTATAACTTACTTCAGTAGCCCAATCAAACAGTTCTGATTCTCAGTGTTTGTAGTTGTAAAATTAGAGTAATATGCATTTTCTCCCACTCATAGAGTTAGTGAGATCAGCACACTATCCTGACCATAGTATCTGACACACTGTAAATTCTTACTAAATGTTAGATAGCTATGAGGATAGTGGTACTTGATTATATAAGTTTTCTAATTTTTGTCTAAGTAATTCATTATTTAGAAACATGTTTATGGAAAGCATGCATGCCCAAGAAATAAAACAGTACTATATAATTATATTAAAGCAGATTTTTTGAAGGTGTCATAAAGTTATATTTTTTTGATATTTTAATTGGACACTTAGGCTCATTTAGTAAATAGTAAAGACTCATATTAAGTACTAGAAATTAATAGGTGAACAAGATGTGGCTTGTTAACTTTTTAAGGCTAGAAATGCATTTGTAGGGAAATAAAAAAGTTTGTTTACTTGTCTAATTTACAATAGTAATAACATAAGCATATCATCATAGTTTGCAAGCAAATGTAATTTCTTCTAGGGAGACAACAGTATGTTAGACCAAAAATACTCATCCCTGCCCTGGCTGGCGTGGTTCAGTGTATTGAGTGCTGGCCAGAGAATCGAAGGATCGCTGGTTCGATTCTCAGTCAGGCCACATGCCTGGGTTGCTGGCCAGGTCCCTAGTTGGAGGAGTGAGAGAGGCAACTACACATTGATGTTTCTCTCCCTCTTTTTCTCTTTCTCTTCCCCTCTCTCTAAAAATAAATACATATAATATTTTTTAAATTTTAATAACATAAAAAATACCGATCCCTAAACACAACATGGTGTGCCCACATGGTCTAACCTAGTCATGTGCATTTAAGCAAGTGCAAAGCCCAATATGACATATTTGGCATTTAATAAAGGTAACCCAGACATGCTTCCCCTTTTGCCAATAAACAGAACCTCCAATGTCACTATACTCTGGGCCGTGCTCTTCGCCAGACTTGTTCTGTCCAATTTCAGACCCTTGTCTTTGGAAGGGTGTTTGGGTCTTTGGCTGTCCTTCGTACCATTAAATATATCTTCCACAATGTTGGTCCTTCTCAAGGGCATTTATAAATCTTATCCTCATTTACTGTGAATGTGCACATACCCCAGTAGACACCCCGGACTTGTTTTGTATCCTGTGGTGCATTTCAAAGGCATTTCGACTAGACCTATTCCAACCCCCCAGCAAACTGACTTAAAGCCAGTAAACATTATTTAATGGATGGATGAAAATGGCATTTCTCCATTTTTTAACATGCTCTCTTCTTAAAATATGCAATATTATGTTTTCCTTTGTAACACTAAGTCAAATCTGACTGTCTTTCATCAAAAGCAAGGTTGTATAATACGTTATAGAAATATAGGATGTAGAATGTAGAAATACATAGGAAAATAAAGGGTCGGCTAGAATGACTCCCATAAATATTCGAACATCAGATAAGGATGTCAATCTCCCTTTGTTGGGATGCAAAATAGGGGATTTATTTCGCTTTCTGAGTATAATAATGTTAGATAACACTGCTCATGCCATTCATGCAAGCATCTTTGTTTCTCTCAGACTATAAACATTATTAAGTTTTATTTTATAGAGGGCACAGAGACTTCACCCATCGTAAAAATAAAAAATAAATAAAAACTTTCAAACACCAAATCAGAACTTTCCAAAAGAATTTACTCTCTCAAGATTCTTATGCTCTTTTTGCTGCCTTAAATCTCTTATTTTACAATATTTCATTAATCCATGCAGTTGGGCAGTTTTTGAGAATTACCACCCAGGTGCACCGTGCCACACAAATATCATTTCAGCTAAGTGCTTTTGTTGCCACTTCAGTGTTTGCATCTCCAAATGCAAGACAAACAGGTATCTGCTCAGGGAAGACGCTACGGTGTGGGGTAACAGGAGGGTTTGGGAGCTAGATGGTGAGCCTAGCCACCTGGCATCACTGGTCAGGAGCTTCAGTGGGCTTATCCGTTATCAGCCCGAGATAGCTGTGCACACAGACCTCCCTTCAAGGAAGGACGTCAGAGCCGAGCGGGGAGCAGTCCGTAGACAGCCTCCAGCTACCGCTCCTAAGCACCCGCCTCATTTACTGAGATCCCCCTCTACAGAGGGAACCTGGAAATTAAACAAGCAGACAAATAAAGGTGTGTCGTTTTGGCATGATGCAGGACTGCTCTGACAATCCACGGTCCTCCCAGAGAGCCCCACGGGGTTGGCCCAAGGTTTCACAGGGGCTGCACTGCAGTCGGATGTCTCATCCCACCCATCCCACTTTTGCCCCCTTCCATTCACAGGCGCTGATCCCTAATAAGCAGCTGGTCCCTCAAACTCCACGGGCCTCCAGGGGAAACAACCCGTAACACATTTGTTTAACTGGAATAAGAACACTGTGTATAAACACGAAGTTAATGTGATAAAGTGTAAACGAGATATACGTGAAGGGCACGGTACTAAAATATTAAATAAGCATGACTAAAGACTCACAGAATATTTCTGGTGACTTTCATTCCCTATCTACTCCCCTATGAGAGAATGTTAGTTTGTTGGGCCTACTGCGGCAAGTCTCTTCCAAGTGAAATTCTATTTTATGCCGCCTCATGTTTTTTAGCCAGACAAAAGCTGCTGGAGTCAGAGAATTTGCAAACACATCGCACTGCAGAGACCAGAGTTTGGGTAGGGCAGTGACCAGCCTCAAATTGAACACTTCACTGTTGCCATAATCGCTGAGGTCTAGAAAAACAGGGTTTTATAATAATTTCATGCAAGAAACTAATTAATTCCATACTCCACGCAGGTAAACATCACAATATATTTTAGGATGTCCTTTTGCAGCCTGTATGGCAATTACGGGGGTTTCCCCCAAATAAAGCCAGGTTTTTCTGGCCTAGTCAACATGAGTGACACTGTCATGGGCCCCATGAGGACTAAGGTCACAAGGGCACTATGACAAGCGTGGAAAAGTCAACGCCCAGCACACATAGCAGAATTCTAACACAAAGAATTGCTCTGACTGCTACAGGTTTAAAATATGTTTTATAATCTTACATTTAGTGAGTTTCTGAGTCAGAATTAGATCCTGGAGTTACGCAAGGACAAGCTACTCAAATTTCTGATACAAATCCAGACCCCTATTGGTCCAGTGTAGAAGTGGCAAACTTTTCTATGTCAAGTAAATAATTTTGGCTTTGCAGACCATACCATCTAAATCTTAACTATTCTTCTCCACAGTTGAACAGCATAAAAGCATCAGGGAGCCTGTGTTCCCATAAAACTTTATTTATAAATGTGGTAGGCCAGATCTGGCGCACAGACAATAGTTAGCTGGCCCCTGGCCTAGTGTAATAGAAGTTTTCACTGAAGTCATGTGTCTTCCCTCATGGAGGTTCTGTAGGAAGGGAAAGGGGAGTGGGGGCTCACAGAGTCATAAAAAGATGCATAATCCATGATAGCTATCGGAATAAGCATCATGATATTCGTAACATGCTCGGTGCATGAGAACGGGGACCGCAGAGCATCACAGGGGCCTGGAGTGCACTTCCTGCACTCCAGCTGCTCTGCGAAACTGCACAACATTCCGTGATGAATCACACCGCTTACCTTCTCTGCTTCTTAAAGAGCGCCACACCGCTTAGCAAGTGAACTTACCTGGGAGGCCCTGGCACAAAGACGCCTGAGTTCCCACTGAAGTGGCCACTACATCTCTAGTCCCGGCAGAGCTCCTCAGCGGGCAGTTAGGGGGACACCCCTCGTGGAGGAAGGCAGTGTGTATCTATTTTTCAAATTTAACAGGCACAAATGCACTTTTCTATTATAAAAAATGGTTGGCTCAACATTGGTTTGCAGCCTCTATATGGAAAATTTATAGGAAGATACAATTATTGAGCCTACTGCAAGTGAGGATGCTATTTAGAGCCACACGTAATGAAATAAACCCCTTAGTTATGAATCAGTTATTATATTTCACTGAACTCCAACTGTTTCTTTCTCCCTGGTTAATTTCATTCTAGCCTTTGTTATTACGCCTAAAGAAACCATTTTAACATTTTCTTGTGTGCACTTTGAGTATCAGAAATTCCATCTACAGGTTTTCAGCTCTTTGCCTCTAATTGCTCTACTGGTTGCTCTAACTGCTTTAATAAATAATATTATTTGAGTTCTGCTAGTCCCGGAGTTTGAAGGCCCCTGCATCACTTACTGTGTACTATTCCTCTGAGGAGAAAAAGGAGACTTTTTCTACCCAAAGCATTTCTTTATAGTGAGAAAGAGAGAGAAGGAAGAAAAGAAATGAAAGTTATAAACACACAGTCCATCCTCCAAATCAATAGTAGGTTCTCCACAGTGTGAGATGGTCCCCCTTAAAGACCATTGGATAGCTATCCTTGGCTTCTAGTCGCAGTCATTAGGTAACTAGGAAATTTCTTCCTCCGTGTGACCCTAAAGCTCTACAATCTAGTTTTAGTCCTCATTTTCAGATGGCGTGTATTAAAGGCTGGCTGGATAAAGGGGAGGACTTGGGTTCTCCGTGGCTATTCAGCCAGCCTCCTTCCTAGAGAAGGTGGTCCAGGAGAGCAGAGGCTCTGTGTTTATACAAATTCCCTGGGGAAAAAAGTGGGTTCTATTGATACTACTGATACAACTACATAACTACGTGAAAAAATATATGTATACACACACATATATATATTCACAGTGAATGAATAAAGAGATAGTTATGTGACTAAATGACTATATTAAATAATTAAGTCAATAATTACAGGTAGTTGAATTAATAGGTTAATGAGTTTTTCAAAACGATGACTTGGAAGAGTTGCTACTTTTGAATTGGGAGACATGTTCAATTATTTTAAAAAGACCTCGTCCTTTTACTGGGCTCTCGTATGCTGTTGGAGGGAATGCAAAGGAGTATAGTTGCTCTAGGAAAAAAGTATGTCGCTTTCTTAAAAACTTAAAAATAGAACTTGTATATGACCTAACAATCCCAGTTTTGGATATTATTGAAAAGAATTAAAATCGGGATTTCAAAGAGATATTCACGCTCCCACGTTAATTACCGAATGATCTGCAATAGTGAAGATGTGGGGACGACCTAAATGTCCCTCAACACGAATAGAAAAAGAAAATGTGCTCTACATATAAAACAATGTCAGTTAGCCTTAAGAAGAAAAAAAGAATTCTTTACTGTGGGACAACATAGGTGAACCTGGAGGATGTTACGCTAAGTAAAATGAGGCAGTCACAGAAAGACAAGTAGCACGTGGTTTCTCTTACAGGAGGCACACAGGACAGGCGGTTTTAGACGAACAGAATGCCAGGTGCCGTCAGCTGTTGCTGGTGAATATATATGGAGCAGCAGGGATAAGAGTATGTTCTGGAGCTCCGCTGTGTGACCCTATGTCAACAGTTAGCAATGCTATACTGTGCACTTAACATGATATCGGCCCTCTTAACTGGTCCGTAAGTGTTCTTATCATAATTTCAACACACGCACAACCAGGTCTTTACCAAAAATGGAAGTTAACGTAAGATTGAAAACAGACTCAATCAATACACAGTCTCCCTTCCTAATGAATGCCAGGTTCGTACAGTAGAAACTATTTCCCCTTTGGCATCATTGCATACCAGGACTTGAAGGAGTGTTTTCAGGAAGAGAGCTCATTAAAGGCGAGCCTGGTAATTGAGGTGGATCATAAAACTGGCATAATGGCAGGAGGGGGAGGAAAACACAATGCCCTTGTGTTGAGTGGGCACTTAAATTCAAGAGAGGAATCAGGACAGCAGGGCTCTGCGGCCACCACGGTCCTGTGTCGACCTCCTCCACCTGCTGAGTGGCCGTCATTCCCACTCTTACCTTCAGCAATGCATGTCGTCTGACTCAAAGGGAACGCTCTGAAAGAAATAGGAAGCAGCTATCTAAAAAACACTCACGTGCCATCTCAACACCACAACAGTCCCAAATACACACTCGAAATAAAGGCATTGAGAGGAAAAAATGAACAGGTTTATATGAAAACACGGACTTATGTTCAATACCTACTCTGTGCTAGTTTTTACCTTCAACATAAATAATTTCCTGCATGTAACACCATTTCGGAGTGTCTACCACAAAGAATGGACTCAGTAAATTGCAGTTGTCATTATGCTACACTTCATACAAGACGCTGGAACCAAGGAAGACATGCGCAGACATGGTGGTCGTCGGTAAGAAGAGATGTGGCTTTAAACCCTGGCCCCACAGCCCCCTGCTATAGTCACCATGCACAGGAAACATAATCTTTCAAACTTTCGGCTTCCTCCTTCATTAAACTGGAATCAGATCATAATGCCGTTTGTAAGAATTAGATGAGATAATATGTAACAGAAACTTAGGTCTGGTGCATTAAGTAACAATAATATTGTTTGTCCCTTTACTTTCCTATTCACAACATGGTTCATAGCCAATAAGAACAAACCCGTGCAAAGGGGCTGAATGGATGAGCCAAGAACACTCCACCCACACTCTGATTCATTCCGGACACCTGGTGTATTTTCCTTCCTTCTAGGAATGTGTCCTGGATTGAGTGAGGCCATTTAGAGAATGAATAATTCATTATTCCAATTACAATAGGTCCTTCTAAGCCATACCAAGCTGCAGAGACCCAGTTGGAGTCACAGAGATCACAGGAAAAAGGAGGGAGTGTGGTGAGGCCACCGAGGACAGGCACTATGTCATCAGGAAAACCCAGGAATGCATCACAGGAACGCACTGGCGCCTGACTATTTGCATGCAGCTGGGTGAGTTAGTTTTTATCCTCAGCTTCTTCATCTGTTAAATGAGGGTTATGCGTAGTATAGTGTATGTATCATCTTTCAGAGCCGTTAGGGAATCGAGTAGGTGTATTTACTGTCTCGTGGCCACATATTAATAAGCACACAGTAGTGACAATATTTACAGCAGGATTCGGGCCAAATTCAATTAAATGAGGTGAGATTATTTAGCTCATAACAATTTTAAAAAACAGGTAATTCTTACCAATTTAGCAACCTTTAATAGAAGAATCTCTGCTAAAGTAAGTACTAGGTTTTCAATTTGTACGTATGATACATTGATGGTGTTTTTATTAACCGGCAATGCTAACTGTTACCACATATTTTGTTTAATGACTTGATTTAATTATCTCGGTAACCTGTAGAGAAGATGATATTATCCCAATATACAGATGAGGAAACCAAGTCTCAAAGAATTCCAGAGATTAGTTGCCTGACGGGGAAGTACCGGTGATAGGATCTGAACCTTAGCCTAAGTTCAAAATATACCACCTTTCAAATAATTTACACAATTTCATTCTATATTACCACAAGATACGTAGTACTGAAGAAAACAGCAAATGCTTAATTCATGCTCCTAGAAGGGAGATGGTAAGAGCATGGGTTTTGCCTCTATTTTCCCCTGGAAGCAAGTTCAATAGACCTAGATGCAGGTACAGATGTAGATACAGGCGTAAGTGTAAGACTTTTAAAATACATAATATTTCCTGTTGGACAATGTGCCCGAAAAAGTCGTTGAGTCTTACTATGGTAAGTCGAACAAACAACAAATGACTGCACGTTTTAACATGACCTATGACACAATAAATGCCTATTTCTTGCTGGATGGTCAAGTAAATGTTCCACCAAAAGATGGATGCATTCTTGTCACAGAGGCAAAATACAATAGTCCTAAAGAGACAGCAAGGCTCCACTCTTTGTGCCTCAGTAACCCCCTGACCATCCATGGCCTGTAGTTCTGATCGAAAAGGTTAATGGCTCTCAATCTGTCCTCCCATCTCAGGAGGAACTGTGTGCTGCTCTGGCGAGTCAGGAAATTCTCTGCTCAGATCCACCTCCACCTGCGGTCACAACTGTGTGGGGCTCGCCTTGTAAGGATGCTTTGAAACAACATCCCTCCCTTCTTTGGGAGAGGCCACAGATGTCAAGGAACTAGCATCTGCCTGACATCTATCAAAGCACAGATATGTCCATGTCATCCAGTGGAACTTTATCTGCTCAGCTCTTTCTGGTAGCACAGCCCCAAGTCCCCTTTAACTGGCCCCAAAACAAAATGTTCCCAAGTTGGGCAACTGTTACTAAGTGGCTCCACACCTCCTCCACATGTGCCTTTCATACCAGTTCACAGTAATAAGAATAACACCACCATAATAATAACAATCAACTACAATGATCATCATTACTTGATTTCCTGTGAATTAGAATTAATATCAGAGAGTGTCCATTTGAACACCACTGAATGGATGGGTTCAAGACCTGTGGGGAGACGACGAACCTGGATTTTTACCCAGTTCTGCCCCTTTGAGCTGCCTGGCACTATGGTATGAAAAGTCCCTCACACCTCACTGCTAGCTGATTGAGAACATGCCTCTGAGCAGGAAGTCCATTCCTGCTGGGACTATGGGTTCCATGTTTGGAATTGACTCGTGATTGCCCTGATATCCGAACTCCTCACTTTCCCGAAGGACGCTTGGGTGGGCATACTCCTGAGCCCCCCATGTTCCTTGCTAACTAGAGTAGAAATCTTGTCAAATCACGTGCCAAAACAGGCCCCCTGATGGGTCTCCCAGCTGGGCCAGTCTTGCTTATCCTCTTCACATTCTGCACTTGCACTTGGTTATGTGCAGAAAGTGGCCATTGCTCTTTTCTTTTTTTTTTTTTTCAGAGAAAGCAGAGTAACATGAAAATGAGGCAGATCTATTCATTCAAAAAATATCATTGCCTCTAATTTATAACATGATTTGAAGATAAATCCATTTCACAACTTCACTATTTTAGTCATACAATGGATGCCCCTGTCAATTTATTTTGCAGGTTACTTCTTGCCCTTGTATTCAATACTTGACCCTTTGAGAAACATAATTCTCTTAGCCAAATGCAGGGGATTCTGTGTGTTTATGGCTTGTTGAATTCCTTCAGAAATGAGAACAGACAAATGACCATTCCTCAAATCTCCAGGTGTTTTACTTTCTTAGAGTTTGGGCTCTTTTGAAAGAAGCACTTTTTTTTTGTATTCTTATTGGATACAGTTTTTACTATCCCGAATTTAGAAATGGTTTGAGTTAAAATATCTTCTCTGGATCTGAAAAAAATTACTTTTTACCCAAACTCAAATTATTTGGGGCACTAACAGACTATTCTGCTGGGTTTCCCCTCCAGCCTCATCATTTCAGCACCTCTTGAGAGGGATGAGAATGTAATACATAAAGAAAGAAGTAAATAAATACAGTCTGCAGAACATTTATTTGTTTAGAAGGTCTCTGAATAAAGTAATTAGAAGGATATTAGTCTCACATTTCTGTGACCTGAGGGAGTGAGCTGGGTATGAGCTGACTTCAAACCTTTAGAGTAACTGGACAATTCTCTCACACTGTGTTCCTTCATTAGGTTTTCTCTTGCTTTTTTTTCAACAAACATTTCCAAGACAATATTTGAAATCCACACTCACACACATCACTAGCCAACACTTCACCCTTGGAGACCAGCTTACGAGTTATAGATTTGCAGTGCTCTTTGGAGGACAAAAGCTATTTAGCTGGAGCACTATTCTGTCATTTGGGTGACCGGCAAAAGAGAAAAGTTGTATGCAGTTCGACAGCGAGAACTTTGAGTCTCATTTCTAGAAAAGGCCGAAAAACTTCATAAAGGGTCACTTCTCATCTTGAGAAAAAATTCTGAGCAGGTGAAGTACAAACAAAAGGTATTTTTGAAACGACAGAGAAAGATTTTGTCTGAACGTTGCCAATCCAGATACGCCGATCTACCAGAAATGCTCATGCAGTGATAAAAAGATCATTTCAAAGCCCAACACCAAATATAGACATAAAATAGGGGCTTCTTAATGTCTCCAGACAGTGACATTATGCCTCTAAATTCTTATATATAATTCACTATAACTGTCAAGAGAAAGAAGAAAAACCAGCAACACTTTCATAATGCTAGAAAAAAAATGCAAAAACCAGCAAGAACAAAATAATTTAAAAGATCCACCCAAATGGATCACAAAACATATGCAATTGTGCATTTTCATTGAGCTCTCTGAAAGCATCAGTAGCTTTCTTCATCTCAATACCCCTGGCTTCGGGCATTGCATGGAGCTCTGAGTTGATGTGTGTGCACATGGGTGTGCTCCCGTGTTCACATGCACACACACACACACAGCATATCTTGATCACAGCTCTTTGGTCCTTCGAGGTCAGTCCTGAAGGCAGCCACATAGGATGCACACATAATCGCATTCTGCACCACCTCGCCAGTCATCTGATGGAGCCAGTAAGAGATAAATACCTTATAGGACTGGAAGTGATGTCAGGGTCACGAGCAGTCACTTGCCCAATCACGGAGTTTAGAGCAGCATTCTCATGAACTTCGAGGAGGTAAGTCGGTGAAGAGAAGACCGGAGGCTCATCCGCATCCTCGACGACAATCTTGACTGTTGCTGTATCTTTAAAAGGCCCCCGGCTGCTGAAACGTGGGTCGATGTGGACATTGGCTGCCTCCACCTTCAGCGTATATGATTTTTTGGTCTCAAAGTCCAGAGGCTGTTAAGAAATGACAAAGATGTTTTAAAATAATTTCATCTAGTGTTTGCTAGTTTTGAAATGACCATCTTACTACAAAATGGCCACCAGGATGACTGGACAGTCATATCCAGTTTTCCCAGCACCCTGCTCTTTGTACACAGTTATGAATTGTCGCATAATGCAGAAGGACTTCATGGACAGATGTGGCCTTCCCAGATTTCCCACCACTCTGATCTTGAAATCCTCAACTTGTCCATACAAGCTTCAAAATCCAGCATTAGCTGAGTGATTCAAGGGGCAGTACTTACTAGATATATATCACGAGGTAAACGTTGAAGCAGTTTCAATGGTTTGTGATCCCTATATCATCTGAACATTACTACATTATACACATTAATGAAATCAGTCCATTTTTAATTTCTTCTCTCACTTTTGAGAAGTTTTCTCTTTCCCTTTTGAGTTTCCCTTTTGTGGCCCAAGGTCACCAGTTCCTTGGGTATAACTCCGTCACGGTAGCATTGAAGAGCGTCTTCATTTGGATTGACTGGCCTATGTTCATCATCTCGAAACCTACTGAAATACCAGGATAAAGGTCATGCGGTTTCTGTTCCATTATGTTAATAGCTCTGTCACACTGGGCTCACTCACTCTTGAGGGTTTCCTTCTTTGCTTGCAAGTTACACACCTCATCTCCTAGATTCAAAATTATGTCCAGGTTGCGCTTATGACACTTCTGAGTGACAACTTCATTGTTTCCTCTTTGTCTAATATCGCAGGTGAGTGACCCGTGTAAATCTGTCAGGTAGTGCCTGCTGGCATGCTGTTGAAAGAATCAACAGGCATGTGGGCAATTTCATCTGCAGAAAGAGGGATTTGCAGAGCTTTAGCCCAGCGTTCCGTTCATCACGGCTTAAGTGTCTCTCCATGTTGTCCGGGTACCTACTCCTTATTCTGCATCTGCAGAGATGGCCTCATCCCTAACATTGATGTTTCATGAAAAAACTCACATAGTGCAATGTGAAAACATTACAAACCACACATGAACAAAAACCAACAGTAGAGGAAAAGTCAACAGAAGATCGTAGACTCTACACCCAAAGAACTGGAAATACTGAAACCATATGAACAAGATAGTAAGACATAAGTGGACTTGAAAATGAATTGAACAGTCAACCTAGAAATACTGACATTGAAATGCAAATGAGTTAACATGAATACTGTTACTCTGGCGTCAGTTGTCTCTACCATAAGAATCCTTTGCCCCCAAGTGTAGAGGTCACGATTCAAAGTATTGAGTTGCAGAAATGCAGCGCTTTATAAGTGTGAACTTTTCTAATAAACTTTTTCTCCATTAAAAGAAAAAGAAATGACAAAGACAAATGCTTCTCACTAATGACCACAGCAGCAAGAACAAATGAGTGTAATGCTGATGGATGATAGTTGTGTGCATTTAAGCCCATTTGTGAGCCTTAATGGGATCCCTCTCCATTGCGCTGAATTCCACCTGTAAATTTTACAGGCATTTATTGATATCCGTTTTTTACACAAGCTCAGTGACTCTAATCTCCTATTGTTGTGTTTTGTTTTGCTCACTTCACTTGGAATTCACAAAATATTCATAGTCATGAATTGTGCTATCAAAGTTTCACTTCAGATTCATAATCAAATTTTACCAGTGATAACATGACCTGCATACCAACCAGCCAGTTAATTGAGCCTCTGCTGGTGGGAGATAAGGCAGCCTCAGACACAATCTCTATCGGAGAAGAATATTTTATCCTTTCTGCAACAGCGTGTGAAATGTGAAGAACTAGAAATAATCATTGTTTAGTCCAAGGAGACATTCCAAAGCATAATTTAGCACTAATCTCAACAAAGAGTGTTTTCTTATTTCACTTCCAGAGCATTGCTGCTCCACTGATCGTGTGGCTAAAATGAGGTTTGTTATTTTGGGGAGTATTCGGAGAAGGTCTCTGTTATGAGTTCTGTGCTAAGAAGCAGGTGGGTATATCAATAAATTTGCATGCAGGCACACATGTACTTGTGTGTATATTTAGAAGAAAGGGTGGGAGCGGTATATATAGATCCCCAGGTCTGACCAACCACTGCAGCGAGTTGAAATGACCTCATTGCACTCTTACTGACAATACTTCTGACAGATGAATAACTCATTCCTGAAAAGCCACGGAGACTGGACTTAATGACCTAGGTAAATATAGCTGGGCAAAAGAACATAATCCCCTTAAATGCCCAGAAACGCATCGGCCTCAGAACCCCTCCAGTTCAATTCCCGGCAACCCCGAATACCTCAGATGTCAAGAAAGTGTATCTGTCAAGGTTCAAAGACACAATTTAGCTTTCCACTGCAGTCTCCTCTCAGAGACAGAACTTTAAATCTGCAATGCAGTTTTGTTTTGTTTTTTAAAGCTGGAACTCAAACCATCATTCTGAACTCTTTCAGAACTCCTGTATAAGCTTTGTATAAGTATTCTTATTTTAAAATGTTGTACTGATTTTTAGCGTTGAATTTGGTTCTAGTGGAGCTTGACTTTGTCTGGAATGTTTTCTAGTAAGTGAGACAAATGTGAACTTCCCTGCACTTCCCTGTCTATTCTGAAATTACCTGGCATGGGTACCAGTGAGTAGGTGATATGACATCAGCATTTTGCCAGTCATCCCTGCTGTAACACTCTGGCAATTTCAAATTCTTCAGAAACACTGGTAAGTACAGATTATGTTCTGCCTAAGTCTTGGCTCTCAACGAAGTAATAATGTACCCCCAAACATCCTGGTGCCCTTAGGATTTGATCAGACAAAAAAAGAGGACCCACAAATTGTGGAAACACGGCTCCTACCCAGTGTTCTCTAGAGTAAAACGCAAGTGTTTTTGGTGCTAAGATGTATAGTGTATGCTTCTCAGTTTGTGGATAACAGTGAATAAGAATACAGCCCATGGCTAATTGCTTCAGTTTATAAAAGCACCTTATGCTAACAAAGGACAGCAGTTCATAATAACAATAAAAATGACATTAGGAATCATTAGTCCAGGAAAATGTGGCTTTGGGTTATTCAATAATGGACTCAAGTATAAATATACTACACTCTATTTCAAACATGAGTTTTTAAATACGTTGCAATGCTTAATTCTAAACTCAAGCCAAGTAGAAAGGTGATGTTGCTCAGTAGAGGGCTATACATAGAATGCAGCCCTTGTTTTCTCAAAATTGATCTTGAAATTTATTCTGTATACAGAAGACAATCCAGAACACTCCAGGTTCCCATTGCCCATATCTCTGCAGCAGGGGCTTCTCAGAGCATGAACATGGAAGACAGACTCAGTCCAAAGTACAGAGGGTTGCAGAGTGAATTTGGAGTCACGCCAATGTGATGCTGATCGGGAAAAAAGGAAAAATTAGGGGCTCCCACTAGCGTGGCTCACCATCTCTCCTCTTGTACACGAAAAAGCAATGCTATTTAAAATTAATTTGTACTACTTCACAACAGAGATATGAAGCACAATATTAAACAAAATACTCCTGAGGAGAGCAAAAGGCTGTCTTCCCTTGCAAATGCCTGTGTCTGTAAAAATAACAAACTCTCTGTTCTAAACATTTTTATGAATGTAGATATCATGAGGAACAATAAATATGGAATATGTTGTACAGAATTTTTCACAACTAACAAAGAAATGGTTGCTGGCGAAAGTAGTCATGAATTGTATGAATCTCTTGTACATTGTTAGTGGAGATGTTTCTCCAGTGGTGGCCCGGCACCCCTCAGCAAAGCAACGATGAGCTTCACTGAACATGATGCTTGGACGTTTGATGCATGGGAGAGTGGCCGATGGTCGCAGGACTGGCCCTGTTCTCCCAGTGCCCCACACCAGCCAGAGTGCCTGACCTGCTGCGACTTCTGTCTTTGAGTTTCCCCGAAAGCAGAGCCTGAAAACAAGTCAGAGCCTGCACTTTGTGGAGATATCCCAGGAAGCATGAGGGCAGACGTGGGGATGGTTGATAGAAGGATTGAAAGCCACTGAACTTGCCACCTTTGTGGGCAACTGAGTCTTCTTTCCCCTGGAATTCTTCATCAGAACTGTAGATAATATGCCTCAAAATAATTTCTTAGAAGAGTAAGAACTGTCCACCCATCTGTATACCTCACAGCTGGAAGGTTGCTTTTCAAGTTCTGACTTCTCTAACAATCCCTGCTGCTTAGGGAAAGGCAGTGTGGCATAGATGGGAGAGAAATAAGGGGTAACATGGGAGGCCAGAACCACCATGGTGACTCCATCAGAGCTTTAGCTGATATGTAAAGTGGGGTCAAGGGGGGCCCTGGCCAGGTAGCTCAGTGGGTTAGAGCATTGTCCTGATACACCAAGGTTGCAGGTTTGAGCCCCGGTCAGGACACATACAAGAATCAACAAACAAACGCATACATGAGTGGAATAGCAAACCATTCCCTCTCTCTCTCTCTCTTTCCCTTCCCCTGTCTCTCTAAAATCAATAAACACAAATTAAAGTTGCTCCAAGGGGCTTGAGATATAAAATAAACCCTGTTTTTCCACAACTAAAGAAGCAATGCCTCTGTCTGCTCTAAGATTATATCAGAAAGTCCATCCAACTTCCCCAAACTTCAAAACTCAAGTGTCAGAGAGGTGTTTTGAATGTGAACGAATCCTCCTTAGCTTACCTTTCTTAGTCTGATAATGCCATCCTGAGCCTGGGCATCAGAGGTGATTTCAAAGAGGGCCGTGCCGTCTCCATCGATGATGTCATAAGACGATTGTGCATTTTCACCGATGTCCTGATCGTTGGCCTTCACCCTGCCTATGGCAGTGCCAAGAACCACATCTTCAGGTACTGAGAAGTGATACAGACCTTAGGAAAGAGGAGAAAAATAGATAACTCACTGCCTGGATTCCATTCATCCATTCATTCATTTAACGAACATTTATTGGGTACATCCTTTGGTCTGGGCACTCCGGTAAATGCCAATAAAATGTCAAGGACAAAAAAAAAATCCTTTTGCTACAGAATGTACAATATTTTAAATGAGTCAAAGACAAAGAGATCACAGAAGAAGTAGCAATCTTTCTTCAAGACTCTTCTGAGATATGGAACCTATTCAACTACATGTTTACCAAGTATGTAGTTGGAGCAGAGTTATATCAAGGTATGAGTGACGCTGTGTGAATGTTCTTTCCAATTTACTGTAAAATCACATTGGCTGCCTGTGGGGAGAGTCATTGTTGCCCAACATAAAATAGTAAGCTAATTTCGGCACAGAAAGATGCAATGTGTAACACACTGAAAGTCAGTTTTGAAGTTACCTTTATATTTACAGACTCGTAGACCATTTTTGATAAAATCCAATTACGGAACTTCTGCTCTGCCCTGCAGCAAGCTGTTCAGACACATGAAACACTCCTCTTGTTACTAAAGTCCTTCCTCATTGCTCTGAACACCAGAAATCCTACCTTCCAAACTCTCTAGGCGAAATACAATTACAGCGCATGTTCCTTCTCCTACGGGGGCAGTCACACGCGTCTAATTAGCGGCGTTTTTATTCGAATCATCACTAGTTGTTGTTTTCTTAGTGCTACTCCCTGTCATTGGTGTAGGGAAAGCTGTGGGAACCATAACCCCTGGCTGTTTCCACTTCAGCACATCGCTGCCCTGCGCCTCACTGCCAACTCCTGCGTGGATTTGCCTGAGGGTTTTCTCTGGCCTTCAGAACTCACTTTGGTCCCTGCCTGTCAGCCCAGAACTGTCAGAGAATTCATGCCCGACAGAAGCAGTCCTCAAAAACTCACACAAGTTAGTATATGATATCCCAGGCTCCTCCTTTCCCCGGCAGGATAACATTTCTTTCTTTCTTTCTTTTTTTTGCTTGTTTACTTACAGTGTTCCTGAGTTGCCCCAAAGGGGTACAGCTTCAGCCACCCACAGTGGCAGTGAGCTTGACGATGCACGCGAGAGACTCTCTGTCTTTCCCTCTCACACACGTCCTCACTTCCCTACCGGCCTGTCTCAGCATCCTCTCCCAGATAAACTACTTATAATCAAATTCTTATCTCAGTGCCTGTTTCTGGGGAATCCAGACCCAGACAACCAGGAAGTTTTACTCCCATTGCAACAAAAACGAGTGGGAAATAAACCTTCAATGAACGATAAAACCCAGAAGGAAAAATTAAATCTGGAGAACATTACCTAATTGTAGTTTGAACTCAATCGCTGGGTCCCTTGGATAAACTAAGGCTCATTTTGCCCACTGTAACAAGATTAGTTCAGACGATGGGTACGGTTTTCTTCTAGCACTAATACACTTTTATTCAATGATGACATAGAAATGTCCCTTAGAACCATGAACTAATGGGACTGGGGAATAAAATGTTTTTCCCAAATATTTTGCCATGAGGTAGACACTGAAAATCATTACATGGAGCACAAGTGTCCCAGGCCTCTCATAATTGGTGAAACGATTCTGTTGCCTTCAAACTTTATATGCCAGGTAAGGTGTGAGATGATTCATTCAGGTATGCTTATCAAGTAAATAAGGCAGCAAGGGACCTCGCTTGGCTGCCAGTTCTGATTCAGAGAGTCTTGGGAAACCAAGTGAATGGGACATTTCTCTATCCATTTCTATTCTGCTCCCTCCCATCAGCTCTATCAGTGTGATCACAGTTAATAGTTATTACCGCCAAGAAAGCGAACACTCCTGAAACTCATCTGCCACTGCTGAATGGAAACAATCACTCTTCTGAGAAAGAAGACTTGCATATTAGAGCATTAACTGTAATGGCAACTGGAGAGGAAATAACAGATCGGGGAAGGATAAGAGAAATGGCGTTCTCCACTCTAATAATTTTGTTAAAGAGGGTTGCATTGTTGTCAGATTCATGAATGGCTAGAGGTAAAATTTCTCAATGAAAATGCACCCTTTCGGTTCTTTCGACCTTGGAATCTCTGAAGATAAATTCTCAAAGGTATCTCGACTCCGCCATTTCCAAGACCCACCTCTCTCCTTCCCTCTCTCCTTCTCTTCCTCTGGGTCCTCTCTTCGCTCTTTTCAAAAACTAGTCTCCTACGGTAGTTCCTATCCCAGCCAAAGGCACCATCCTGCATCTGATACTCTCTCATGGTGGAAATGGAACTCACCTCCTCAACTGAAAATGCAATCTACCCTTAGATGTTTGTTATCACAACCCTCAGATACCTATCACGACTATCCCCTCTTCCCTATTTCTACTGCAATCACCCTGACTTGCCCGGGCTGCCATCCCCTTGACATGAATGATTATAATCACCCCTTACCTGGCTGCCATGTGGAGAAGACAGTGGGAAAAGGCCAGATTTCACGTTCTCTGATTCCCTGGGATCAAATACTATTACTCAAGTCTTTTAATGCTTCCCAGTGGCATCGGCATAAAGGTCATGGCCCTTAAAATGGCTAATTCCGGACTCACCTCACTCCCCAGCCCATGGGCTTCAGTGGCAGTGACATTCCATCCATTCTCGTCCTGTCCCTGCGTGCACCCTTCTTCCATGGGGTGTCTGGACACCCTTTTCCTCGAGGTGCAACGCCCATCCCCCAACCTCATGGTTTCAACTTGTCTCAGCGAATTCCTAGTCATCACTCATCAGGCAAGACAAGAGTCTCCATGCCAGAAAGACCTTCCCGAAGCATCTCTCTGTGGCAGGTGACTCCAACAAATACTCGAAAGGAAAGGGTTCTGTCAAGAGTAAAAGAAAGTTGGCCAATGCTGCCCGTGTCCCTGACTCTCTGGTGGCGGCTGCCTAGAATGCTGTTGGGGTTTCGGAGGCAGAGCACGTCTTCGGCAGGGAGAGCACAGTCCACGATCGCTGTGGTCCCGGCAGTTGAGGGAAAGTATGTCTTTTGCAGCAAATGCACCACATATCCGCCTTTTCCGCCTCATCCACTAGAGATTTAGTTTCTTTTATACAACGAGTGAGACTATTGATAGAATAATAACTCAGGTGTGTTTTCAGCATTCTCTCAAATTTTGTTAATGGAAGGGACCATGAAGAGAGAAGTAAGTATACATCTTGTAGTCACACACGCCAGTTCTAATTCTCAGTTCCACTACTCAACGACACGCGCGATCTTTGGAAAAATTTTTTCAACTTCTTTCAAAGTTGTAAAATGAGGATACGTTTAGTACCAAATAACAGGAGAGTTGGTTATGTCATGTACATCTATGAATTGTCATACCTCACATGCCGTAAGTACTTAATGGTTGCAACTGGCTTTGTGGGTGTTCCTGAAAATTAGAATATAAAGTCAAATGAACACATCCTGTTTAGGTTCTCATCCAGTGCCGGAAGTTCACTTACTCTGGGAAAACTTTGGAGGGTTGTCGTTAACATCAGTAAGGGTCACTGTCAGTGTTGTGGTCCCTGACAGACCACCGGAGTGTCCACCCATATCTTTGGCTTGGATAACGACCACGTACTCCTCCTTGGCTTCTCTGTCCATGTTGGGAAGTGCAGTTTTTATAATTGCTGATGGGAAAAGAATGGGAGAATGGCTTTCAGACAGAGAGCTCATTCAGAAATAAATATGCGAATCACACACACGCATATATGTCCATACAAGTACCCACTCAGAAAATTGTTTGTTTGCTTTTTTTGACATTTAACTGGTATACATTTATGAAGCCAACAGTAAGAAAGGTTGCAGTCATAGACAGCAGTAGATAACTTGCAAAAATTCATTTTATAATGTTTTTATAAACTTGCAAAAATAGACCTTTGAAAGTAAGCTTTGTGGCACACTCTTGCTCACCAAATTAAAGAATAAATTATTACACAGCCTCATCCACCCAGGAAAATCCCGGAAGTGAAAGAATCCTACAATTTATCACAGACTCCTATTCCCCTAGGAGAGGAGTAAATACACAAATAGCTTGAGGGCTCTGAGGTCAAAAATAAATTATTCTGAAGCTCACATTTACATTACAGATAAAAGAAGTAAATGCAATATTAGGATCAATTCAGATGAATAAAACACCAATCAGAATTAATGCAGTCCCGAGTCTAAATCCTAAGGTACTGTTCAATTGCATTTATATTTTAATTGCCTACTTATATCTTCTCTATTGTCAAATAAATAAATACTTGACAAAAATAGAAAGATATAGAAAAAAGAAAACTGGGCAAAATCATATAAAATTACATAAAATCATCAGTGTTAAAATGTCAGTGTTTTTTCTTTTGATACATTTCAGGGTCTTATCTATCTGCCTTTTTGTGGGTTGTACAGTAACTTAATTTTCTTGTTCAAAATTCAAAATGTGCAGAGATTCTGAACTTATTTTGAAGATCTGTATTTAGTTATTTTCTTGCCCTTGTATTTTTCTCTAGATAAATATCACTAATTTATATGTATAATTCTAAGGCCATTACTTGTATATGCATACAATTGTGCATATATGTACATAAAGACGTCACCACAAATATGATCATCATATAGGCACTGATCTGGAACTTTATTCACACAATGGATATGTCTGAATATGTTCTTGTTAGCACATAGAGGCCCAACTCATTACTTCTTATTGTTCATTTATGAATGTACGATGAGTAACTTAGTCCCATATTAACAGATATTGCAGTTACTTCCATTTTTTTTCATTTCAAAGAATAATCAGATATCTTATAATGGTACTATATTTTTCTGTGTCCTGCATTTTTACTTAACTCTGTCATAAGATGACCCTCCCCAGATTGCTTAAACCCCACAAGAAAAATTACCCTGACTAGCCTAGCATATTCCTATTGAACGGATGTGTGTTATATCTCTAGCCCAGGTGAAAGAAAACTGCCCTGATTAAACATAATTCCCCTTTACTTCTAATCCAGGCACACCACAGATGTCCAATTCAAACTGAAGATGAGCCACGCTCTCGGCCACTTCTGAAGCTGCAATTCTGTTTTGGGGGAAGGGGACTCATATGCTATAATTAAATCAACTGTCTGTAAAAGGTGTGTGAAGAGTTCAAGTCCCTGAATCATTTGAGTGGCAGGCAAAGCTCAAGAGTGCCCAGGGAAATCTAACCCAGCCAGGCAATGGGCAGGCTCAGCCAAGAGCTGTGAGTTCCTATGCACTTTATTAGACCTTGACATGACTTTTATATCAGAGCCTCCCATTGAGGGAGCATTCAATCCCATATCCATGCTTATTTGAAAACATTGATGGTAACATCATGACATCTTTCATTACAATTGTTTGTTTAAGGATTTGATTATATTATAATGTGACTCAATATATCACATGCCTATAAACAAAAATATGGTTATAAACAAAAACAGAAAGAAAAGAAAACAAGAAATATAGCAATCACTCAGACTTGCATCACCATGAGACATTTTTGAGGAGGAAATAAACATATGAGCAAAAAGTAGCAACAAAAACAACAGCAAAACCTAGGTATTATTATGATGAGGTACCAACATGCTAACTCTGCTATGGATACATATTTCTGTAACTCAACGTGTCTTCTTTATGAGCCCAATTCCAGTGGAAAGGATTAGAAATGTGTTTTATTCCCATGACAGTTACATGAGTGCTTACAAAGTTTAGGTCATTGTGAACTAAAGCCATCCACGGGACTGTGTAATCTGACATGGAGCTTCTAGTAATCAGAGGAAACTGACCTAATTTCTCAGTGAAGGCAGCAGTAGTTTTTTCAAAGGAATTGGGTTCAGGTCTACTACCCTCGAGTCCTCTCGGGTTAGTTCATTAGGACGACGTTTACAATGCTCTCAGTCCGAAAAGACTGGCATATGCTACTCTCATCATGTTGATCATATATCATGAGAGTGTAACTCAATATATCAATATTGAGCTCAATATCATCAATATCAATATTGATATCAATATATCAATATCAATAAAGAACAACTCATGGTGTCTCTCAGACACTTGGAATTAAACCAGTTTGGAGGCTCGGTTGAGAACAGCATACTTGGGTCAGTGTTTCTGAGTTGTATCGGGATGTGAGTGAAGCATCACGATAGAGATATCAGTTTCAACGGGATGTGATGAGCCTGCTCCGTGGGTCTGCATCTATTACAGAAATGTTCACGCCCTGCACCGTTGAGGCATGCCACCCCTTACTGCCTAAGTGCATCTCTATTGACAAGTTTCAGTCCCTTTACAAGAGGTTCCTTATGCTGAAGTCAAGCGACTTTGGGTTTTTATATTATTCTTACACTTACTAGCTTTGTGATCGTGGACAAAGTACTAAACCCACCAGGATGCCATATTGTGTCCTGTCCAATGGAGATGCTAACCAGCCTCTTGATGTGGTTATTCTAGGACTATGTGACAGAATTCATGAAAAGGCCTTGGCCCACAATAGGTAACCCAAGCACACTGTTTCCCTCCCCCTTTTTCCTTCCCAAACAGAATCTCTTTAGTGCTTATCTGGATGGTAGTCAGAAGGCTGGACGTTTTCCAGTCGCTTCTCCAGACTCGCTCTCCGGCATTCTTTACCTCCTCTTGGCAGGGCAGGGTGCACTTCACAGACTGCCTCAGTTAACTCGCTTACTTTCTGGCTTTGTGTTAGACGCCACCTATGTACATTAGCCTGGGACAGCCATGTTCAACCGGTGTGGAGCTAAGAATGTTTAAAACATGCACTGCCTCACTATCTAGCCAGAGGCGCTGACCTCTCTTCCCTGAGATTGTCAAATATAAAAGTGACAGCCGTCAACACAACAATAGCCTTTTGGTGCCGATGCTCCCTCTTGAACCATAAACATATACATCATGTAATAGAGTTGTAACTTTTTGGTCACGTGGCATAATAAGTTTGCACCTGATTGGCTAATTCTCGGCACTAGAAATCTTTATACACAAGTAGAGGCACCTGATTTTTAGGAAGTCACTTTGGAGCAAAAAGGGTAGGCAATTACTTTTATTATTATTATTGTTTTACAATTCAAAATTATACCTGTTTTTGGTCGCATCAGCAGAATTTTAGTAATTAATTTTTATGCGTCAAGAGATGGCAAATGTTGGAAATCACTGCCCTAGAAGATGTGAGGATGGAGTAGGGTGAGGTTATATACCGCCCCCCGGCTCCCCCAAATACCTCACCCTCACGGTCGGCCCCTCTGCAGTGGCTGTCTTGGGATACTGCTAGACTACAACTCTGGAGTCCAGTAACTGCCCCCTTCCCTTGCTCCTCCAAGCCCAGGGATGACGGTGACACTTCCCTTACTACCTTGGGATGTTTCACCGTCCCTTGGTGGTCTCTCTTCATTGGGCCATACTGTGGTCAATAGTTCCTTAAACTCTCCTCAATATCTCCATTCCTGCCGGAATCCTAGAAGATGTGGTTAGGATACTAATCCCTTGCCCAAGTGTCAAACATGGTCCCAGCACACCATTCATCCACAGACATCTACTGATAAAAAGCGCTTCATTGAACAGCATCGGACTGTCCGAAGGACCACTCCTGGAGATTAACAGGGAACGTATTTGTTTCCTTAGCTCTAAACATGAGCATAATACCTATTTGCTTAAGTGAGTTATGCACAATGACCCCGCTGGGAAGCTGCACATCTGGGCGTCTTCGCATTTCCTCTTTTCTCATACAACATTGGCAGTAGGCTTCCTGACTTCCAGGGCAAGCATGGAGTCGCTCCAGGGTTCCTTAGGGCACACAGCATGCTTCTCTGGCTTCAGTGCAAACTGGGTAAACTTGAACAGTTCTTGCTTTGTCTGAGCCCCCTGCCTCTAGCTTCAACCTTACAACTAGCAGTGACTCATTAGAAAACCCAAGACAGAATTGCTGGAACATTTTCCTGCTACTCTGTGGCTATAAAGGCAAGATAGAAAAAACACGCACGCATATACACACACAACAAGGGCCCTTAGTCCTATTTTTTTTCCCATTGAGTTGGGCTTATTTATACACGTTACTTAACTTTTTTTTTTGTTCCTATTCAAAAGACAGACCCATCCACTGGCATAAATATTGCAAGCTATTGATAAGCTGCTAAACTATAAGTTTACAAACTGCCTGAAGACGTCCTTTTACTTCTCCATGAATTGTTTCCTTTGGCCCACAAATTCCCCAAGCACTAGGAGCTTTAGGCGGTTTCTTTTGTAGATGAGAGAACTTCCGTAATTAAAAGAAAACTACATTGTTTGGTGTTAAATACCAGCCAACACAGAGCAGAAAATATAGGAATAAGGCTGTTTTTCCTATCGGACTTGAGAAATCAAAAATCTGACCCATGAGGACAGAAAAGATTGCTAAAATGCTCACTAAAGTGGCGTGTTTATCCATTTTAGACTCTGATTTTTAAAAGGCTGATGGGAGCTCCCTACACGCTTTTGCCAGAATAAACAAATGTAAAATACCTTCTGATGGCACTAATTTTAAATAGCGTCCCATTGCCCATGAGATGACTTGTGTCCCCTTTGTTCACGGTCATGGTCAAGCAGCCACAGTGTCCAGGCCTCCCCACATGCTCACAGTCACACGTTCTCAATGCCCGGCGATGTGTTCAGAAGCTTCAGCATTGTGTTGAAGCTCCCGTTATACCAATTTGGCAACAAATTCGGGTTTTCAGTTTATGGTATGCAGTGTAAGAACATTCTCTCTTCTGGGGCAGTGCGTAAAACTCCCTAATGTCGGCGCTTGCTAAATAACCTCACGAAAATGAAAATCAACGTATTGTTTTTAAATGGAAATTTCAGGCTACGGCGGCTTGGAGTGCATCCGCTAGAGAAATATCACACCTGTTATCTCTGGCTTTTGCACCTTTCCCACTCGGCCACCGTGGCAGGGTTTAGATTTAGACCCCTTCCCTAGTTACCCTTGGGTAAATTGCAGGACATCCTCGGGATACACTTTTTTCCTTGAACATGGGAGGCTCTCATATGCTGAGAGAGAGAGAGAAAAAACATCATAACACAATTGGTGTTCAGGAGAATAAGCCAGCCCTGCTGGCTTCTCAGTAACATTAACTGCAGAGTCGATTCGGAAAAAGAAACACAAACAAATACATTTTAGAAGAGTTTCCCTGGAACTTCATTTTGAAAATCTAATCAGAAAAAGCAATTAATGAGAACAGTCCATTCTTTGTAATGTAATTCAGCGGAAACTGGCATCGGGGAGCGGGGATGGGAAGGTACTGGGAATCGAGGTGAACCCTGGCAGGAGGATCAGCCCAGGGAAGGGGGAGCCGTCTGGCTCTGGGACTGACCTTCATTATCCCATGGGGAATAGACTGTGACTAGAACCACGAATTAGATATATGGGTGATGATTCATGATAGAGAGAGAGAGAGAGAGAGAGAGAGAGAATAGGTGGGTGATAGAACAATCATGTGCATTATGGGAAACAAGTTTTCTCACGGATTTATGGTACTTCATTTTCCCTTATTTAAAAGACGCTGTTTTATCTTACATCGACTCAATCAAATGGAGATTTCTCTAATGCAGCAGTTTCAGATTTTAAATCCTAGACTGGCCTGAGTTCTTTTAAGTGCCGAGCAGCTGCTCCTCGTGGCTCATCATTCAGAGAGTACCTCTGATTAGACCCCAGTCTCAGACATCCCCCAAATTTACAACGTGTGTGTGTATTTTTCCCCCTTCCCATTGTCTTTGGCATCATCGTTGGAGAAGCATTTTGTACCCATCACGGAGACTTCTTTGTGTAATTTCCGTGCTATCACCAGATTGAGAGGCTTCGTGAGGAAGGCGAGGAGACACTGATTAGCGCCTTTGTCATTGGGAAGGCTGATGACTGTAATTCCCTCTTTGTGGGTCCCCCGGATTGTGCTTCTCTAAGATTGCAGCGGATAGAAGATGCTGTGCTAGCCTCCTCTTTCGAATCAGACTTGTTGAGCACATTATCCTGGTTGTGGAACCACGAGCTTTGTCATTCCCCAAGTTCTTGCCATTTCAATGTGCAATTTTTATCTTAAAATCTGCAAGAAGGGAGCTTTTGTTGATGAGATGAAGTGGTACAAATTCACTGGCGATGTCGTTTGCGAAGGTCACGTACTGCACCCACAGTGTCTGCTAACGGTGGGCTCTCTACCAGTTACGAGAGGTAAAAGATATAGACCCAGAGGTGCTTCAACACATGCCCACCTGATCACTGAATAATACCTTCAATACAGTGACTTCAGTTATGACAAACCTGTGCAAATATAGCACAAAGGAGAAAGTGACGCGTTAGAAAACTGTTCAGCCTCCAAAGGGTGCAAAAAGTTCCTGCCTTTCCTTTCTCTGTGACTAGAACTGTGAATTAGATAGACGGGCGATGACTGATGACAGACACAGGGATAGACAGACAGACGGATATAGATGACGGATAGAATGGCCTGTCCTGGGAGATACTAAATTTCTCTTCTCTTTCTGGCTCTTCTGTAAAATATAATAATGTAATTAGAAAACGAACCGGATAAATATATGGGTAATCAAAGGCTTATTTGTATAGCTTGTATTTTTAAAACTAAGAAATTATTCAAAAGAAATTATAAATTTTCCCTTCTCAATTTTTTAGATTGTGCTCACATTTTTTTGCATGACATTTTAAAAAGGCAAGTGATTTAGTATGTAACAATAGGCAAACCGTAAATTAGTGGTTACAGTTATATAGATCCAAGGTATGCAATGTTAAGGAGATGTCTAAAATTACGTGAGAAATTTCTGTAGCAACATATCATGCTGATGATTTCTAAATGTTATTTTAAAATATTCCCTGCTGTGATTATTTTATATTATAATGTGCTTATAAAAATTTGGCAAAGGGTATACGTAAAGATAATGTGATGCGTCTTGTCAAGGAATCTAAAGTCCCCCCACCCGACACCCTGACCCCTCCCTCCCCAAAACTTCCCAGGACTCTGTGATGGGAAGTACAGGCTCCACCTGTCAGAAGTGGCTCTGGGGTTGGGTGGACGAGAACGCACTCGGTAGGAGCATCACCAGCCATGTGGTCTTGGGCCGGTCCCTGAAACTCGTTGAGGTTCACCAATCTCACGTGTAAAATGTTATTAATTGCACAGCAAGAGTTTGGTAGGATTACATGTGAGGTAAAATGCCAGATGTATTACTTTGTACATACATAGATCTTATTATATATAAATAGAAATCTCTACACAGAGATATACCTGTAAATATATGCACATTTTTGTATTTATGTTTATAAATACATACAGGTACATATATATAAGTGCATATAGATATACACTCATCAGATCTATATTTATACATAACTTTGCATTCAGTTTTTATAAATATACACCTATTTATACATATTTATGTAAATAAATTTTAGGGATCAATTCTGTATAATCGCAATAAACTTATTTTAAAAATTAGTAACAAAGTTTATGTTCAGTGATTCTATCAGGTGTGAACGTCCCTCCCAGTTTCGGAATGGTGCGCCTCCAGCCCTGGCGGGCGGGGCGCAGTTGGGTGACGTGACCTCCCGCAAAGCGAAAGTCGTGGGTTTGATTCCACCAGGGCGCAAACCCAGGTTGCGGTTCGATCCCCAGATGGGTTGCCTAAGAAAAAGCAGCCAAGGGATGTGTCTCTCTCACATTTATTTTTCTCTTTCTCTCTCCCTCTTCCCCTCTGTCTAAAAGCAATAAAAACTGTCCTCAGGTGGGGGCAGGGGAATGGTACGCCTCTGGAGAGATTTCCAGGTAACAAATCTTTTTTTTGCATAATGTGTGCCCAAACTCATTTTTTACTATACCATTGTGTGCAACATATGGCTATTTAAAAATGGAGATAAAATGGACATATGACATTGCCTTAGTTTCAGCTGTACACCACACTGATTTGACATTTATACGTACACTAAACACTCACCCCCACAAGATACTTGCCTTTCTTTGGACTGTCCTTGCCCCTTGGTGCCTCCACACCTTTGTGCGGATAACACAGCCTAGACCACCTGTGGCTTTCATGGGGCCTCTTAGAACCCCATGCCTGTTCTGGAGGCCCAGAGGCCCTCTTAGGTAGAAGCAACTACTCTCTTTTTTTCCATCTACTGCACCTTTGCTAGAAACTGCCTCGTGCCATTTACCGTTATGTCTTTTCTCCATTTCACCACTTCCCCTATGATTTCAACCTGTTCTGAGAGTACATTACTATCGACAGGAACCCTGTCTCATTCAGCCCAGATGCCCAGAACCAAGCACAATCTCTGGCACATAACCAGTATTCAACCAACGTAGGAGAGAAGAAAATAACACAAAGGAAAAGATAGAAGGTAGGAAAGATTGTAGAGGAAAGGAAAGGCAGAAAAGAATGCTAACAGAGTTTTTCTTAACTGTTTTGGGGACTCAGCACTGGAGTCTGCAAATGCTTTGATAAAGGTTAATCACTGCCATGTCTATGGGGACCAGAGACATGCAGATACAATCATAACATAACAGAGCCAGGAACTGGGGAGGAGGGTGCCAAGATTTGGACCTAAGTCTCGTAGCTTTCAAGGCTCAAGAAATGCCCAAGGGCAGGTCCATGCCATCTCAAGAGTTACATCTTAAGGTCATGCCAGTTTGCCAGAGGAAGGGCATAACACCTTGATGAATGCCAATGAGGTGAGGATGCTTTGTAGATGAAAGAACCCAGGGGTTCTCTAGGCATTTCATCCATTTTATAACTGACACTTGAGTTATTTACTAAATGCCTCAGTAGAAATTTATGTGTGTTGTTCTAATATTTCTGATGAAATCTCAGGATTACTCAAACAAAAGAGTAATGCTGATGAACTAAGTATCCTAATAATATTTCATGAATTTAATTAATTGAGGGTAAATTTTTGATAAACAATTGTTTTCGTCTACACACTTTACCAATGATGCCCTAGTCTGACTTGTTATTTTTCAAGTTCTCTTAGCTATTTCTCTTGGCACATATACAGATATGATGTCCACATTCTCCTAAAATATTTATAGGTAAAATTAGTTAGCTGGCAATGTATTATTAGATGAATATTAAGGGTTTGGGATCTGGTCCAGCAATGAGAAAGGTCTTGGGTAGTGTCGCCCAGACTGTGCTGGGCAAGGTTCCAAATCTACGCCTGTAGGACCTTGGCTATAAATGTTAGTGAAATAATCGACTCCCTTGAGTGAAGTATTTTCCCAACAGTCTCCTCCTATGCTATCACAGCATCTTAACATGAGTCTGTTTGACAGACATGACTTCTTCCTCCTAGATTTTATATATGTTTAACTCTACGTGACCCTCCCCATTTGTGCTTGAAAACTGTTACTGGAGAACCATAGGCTTCAAAGCTTCACCTTAGACCATGAGGCTCTAGCAGGTATCTCAATGCGTACAACTTGCTTCTTTACATGTGAATTTCCTGTCTCGTAATGCCGTGTCTCCTTTGACTAAATAGCTATAACTTCCTCCTCACCCACTGGGTGGATCCCATGTATGTCTAGATCCATATCCATAGGGAATGACATAGGAAATAGTTGTAAGTGAATTAACAATGATGCCCTGTCTCCAGGGCTTTACGCACACTGCATAATGACTTCAGCGCGTAGGCTGTCTCTTCTGTCGCTCCTGGAGTCCCCTATTAAGCAATTCTGCACAGGCCCCTTTTCCAGCATCAACACATGACTAGCCAATAACTGATGCTACTCAAATTACCAATTTCTCGTTACATTGAAATACTTGCAATTATTCCCATTCAGAACTGATGATCCTCAATCAAGTAGGATTATTTCTGTGAAGCACATGATGGCTCCATTCTCTCCTCAAGCCATAATTCCAATAACTAATTACACTTATAATAAATGTGGGTGGTTTAAAGAAGCAACGTGAAAGTTGCTAAAAATTGGGTGCTTTCTCCCAGCAATTCAGAACTTAGGTGAAGGAGAACGGCAGGGGCGTAGAGAAGATAACACACAGGCTCTGCAGCCGCCCATGAAGAAAGCCGGTATTGAGACCTGAGTCTATAAATGAAGTGAAGCAACTCTTTTCGGCTCTTAGAATCTCCATCTCCCCATCTGTCTAACAGAGGTTTTAACACCTACCATTCGTTACATGAAAGAGCATGTAGCATTGTCCACAGATCATAATAGAGACTCAAGTTTTAAGTGAAGCGATGTTATCCCAAAATGCTAGAGTGGCCCTGATTCCTCTTTTGCCCTGTTGGAAACCTTCTGGCCCTAGATCTTGGTCAGACGCGTCATGTCCTGTTGACCGCACCCTGCCAATATAGACGAGTAGAACGTGGCATTTTGGGAGCCAGGGATTTGCTATCACACAATGGATTTGATTTCTGGTCTTTTCATTTCCAAGTGTTATCATTAACCTGGGCCAATTCTTTCGTGTCTTTGAGGCATGGTTTTCTTTTGTGTCCTGCTACATAGAGATAGTGTTTAGCTCAAAATAGTTCTTGTTTTTTGTTTTTGAGAAGATGATTAAGAAAGATAATGCATATTATTTATGGTATTTATTAACATCTATTAAGAACACATATTATGCTACTATTCAGCCAACAATAAAATAGTCAGCTGATGACTATTGCTAAGACTATAACTACCACTAACACCATATATATTATTGCCAGGTGATTGTGAAGATCAATCACAATAAAAACATGAATGCTCTTGTAGAAGCTTCTTTGTGCTGGGCTCTAGACAGGTACAAAGTCCACATGCATTTAAGGTGCTTAGTGTACTGGCTGGTGCAAAGTAGACATACACCTGCATCAAATTATAATTATCATTGCTCTCACCTCATCTTTACATGTCACAAGCATCCTGACAATGACAGTTCCTGCTAAATGATACAGAAATAGGAACTTTTGTGATCCCAGTTAGATGATTTACATTGAGAGCTTCATTGTGGTTGAGGTAGTAATAGACCCCATGCTCTGCTCAGCACTTCCCATTTCACCAGCTCCTGCGTGTGGAGGTTGTAGACGATCACCAATCGCTGACTTCACAGTGCTCTGGTTGGCAGGTTTGCCTGTTAGCTTCACATGGTAGCCATTGCTGTTCTTCTTTCAGTAATCTCTAACCCAGAGAGACAATCCAACTCAGTACATCGCTCAAGAAATCCCCACTGACCCACTGACCCTGATCTCAAATATCTATAAAATGCAGAAAGTGAGATCCTGGCAAAGAGACTGCCTTTGCCGATAAGATTTTCTCAATTAACGAAATCCTTAACCTCCAATTCTTAGAGAAATTTCTGGCTACTAAATCATGCCTTTGCCCCATGGGTCCTTGCATATTCATCAACAAATGATCACTGAATAATTTGTAGGTGTGGCTGGGTAAGGTTCCCATTCATAAAATCACAGTCCGATGCTCGGAGATGAGGGACAACTCTTTCCTTCCAATTGCTTTAAGACGGGTCAGAGGGCACGTCTACTTCAGCAAGGGCTTTGGCCAAGAAGGGGTGGGTCTTCCTCTAATTAGCTGCCACAGCAAGTATCAAACGTGAGCTGAGAACGGGCCCCAGTTCCCTTCCAAGTCAGTATCAGCAACCAGGCTGGGCTTGACCATACTCTGGTTTCCTGCCACTACCACACTTACAGTGCCTGTTGTCCTTATCAGCCAAAGATGTTTATCAAACACTGAGACGTACAAAAGTGAAACACATTCAAGTATTGAAAGTTACATATGAGAAGCACTTACAATTCTGACAACTTGATTCATCCACAATAATTCAAGGGGCACGGATCTCCCCACTATCCCTAGAGAACCTCCTACATCATTCCTTTCGTGCCTTTCAATCCAATACCCGCCTTGACCCCTTCCTTGCCTTATTCAAGTTCTGCTTGTGAAATCACCATATATTCTACTTTGGGACCGCCGCCTGTCTTTCTTCCCAGCAGAGTGAGTTTTCTCCTTTCCTTCCCATTATCTCTTAAAATAGAATCCTCTTCCTCCTTTCCTCATGCCGCTTCTCAAACAAAGCTGCTGTGTGATTGCTTCTTAATCATATCGGGGTCTGTGCGAGAAATACCGTCAGCTGCCATCCCCTGGTACGATAGTTGCCCCTCTTTTCCACTCTTGCATAGCATCCCAGGTTTTAGCTTTTCTCATTCCTTTTTATTTTAAAAAAGAAACTGCCCCCCTAAGTTATTTGTACCCACGCAATCGATGCTCCCCTTGGTGGACCAAAGAGGGCAGGTGTCACGAAATGCCCCGGACTCTGTTTTAT